>CABHPP010084047.1:38680-52614 GCA_902168425.1 Peromyscus attwateri
CCAACAAGGCCACACCTCCTCCAACAAGGCCACACCTCCTCCAACAAAGCCGCACCTCCTCCAACAAGACCACACCTACTCCAACAAGGCCACACCTCCTAATAGTTCCACTCCCTATGGGCCTGTTTATTCAAACCTTCACAGTGAGCATCAGAGGCCACCAGTCTTTAAAGTTCCATTTTTGTACCCTGACTGGGGTTTGTCAGCAGGAAGCTGTCTTAGTCTTCATTTCAGCAGCTGTTGGTCTTTTATTATTTTACCAACAGAACACTAATTACTGCTGCTTTTTTCTTTCTTCCATTATGTTAAAAAAATAAAAAAAGCCCGGCGGTGGTGGCGCACGCCTTTAATCCCAGCACTCGGGAGGCAGAGGCAGGAGGATCTCTGTGAGTTCGAGGCCAGCCTGGGCTACCAAGTGAGTTCCAGGAAAGGCGCAAAGCTACACAGAGAAACCCTGTCTCGAAAAAACCAAAAATAAATAAATAAGTAAATAAATAAATAAATAAATAAATAAATAAATAAAGTGTAACCAGGCAGCGGTGGCACACGCCTTTAATCCCAGCACTCAGGAGGCAGAGGCAGGTGGATCTCTGTGAGTTCGAGGCCAGCCTGGGCTACAGAGCGAGATCCAGGACAGGCACCAAAACTACAAAGAGAAACCCTATCTCGAAAAAACAAAAACCAACCAACCAAACAAAATAAAGTGTACTGGGGCCTGAGGAGCTAGCTCTATCTATAAAATGCTTGCCACACAAGCATGAAGACCTGAATTCCATCCCTAGTATCCATACAGTAAACTAGACATGGCAGTAATTTCAGCACTGGGAGGCAGAGACAGACTGACCCCTGGGGCCTAGCCTGTTCATCAGTCTGGAGCCCAGTGACAGACCCTCTCTCAAAAACTAAGATGGATGGCTCCTGAGGAATGAGACCTGCATATATACACACATGCATGCTTACATACTTATATGTGCACATGCAAATACAGAATATTGGATAGGTTTGCTTTTCTTCCAGCAGATGTCCAATGTAGACAAAGTCGTGCAGGCACATAAATGTTGAGTATCATTCCGAGTGTAGCAAAGCAGCGTATTGTTGGTCCAGGCTGGGAACACAGTGCCTTTGGGGTGATTGTGTCTAAGGCAATCCAGAGCAAAAATCTCCAAATTTTCACACTGAATTTTTAATGGGGACTTCTCATCTTTAAATCAATTAGTGCTGGATGGGAGTCAGCTGTTTTCTGACAGGTCTTCTGACTTTACTGGTCAAAACAGAGAAGTATAGTGTGTAATGTGTTTACAGCAGGAGCTAATAAGGAGCTGGACTGACTCGTTGGGTCTCACCCAACACCTATCTTTAAAATGCATTTACTGTGTGGAATCTACAGGGATAGCCAAGATTTGGAATCTCCAAATGTATTTCTGCATAAAGTTACTGCTTATCAGAAAATAAAGTTTTATATCATTGTTCTCTGATGTTTCTTGCCAAATTAATTATGTGGTGGGGGTTACCCCTCTCACAGATGGCTGAAAGAATTTCAATGACCAAAGAAAGAAATAAGAACTTTTAATAGAGGATAGCAACCATAACTTCAAAATGCTAGAAGGTTTCAGTTTGGTCTCAGCTTGTTTTAAGTTACTTAGAAATTAACAGAAAACATATATAAATGACACTTGCTGAAAAAAAAATCAGGAATTGGGTATTGTTGTCAGAGTGTGAACTAAGGATATTCTTATTATAGAAAGTGAAAAAATCCTAGAAACCTAGAAATAATTGACATCCATTGTCATGTCACTTGAACTATGTGGGTTTTATTATTCCCCACAGTATAGATGAGGAGACCGGGGTTGGGATAATTATTTGCCCAAGGCTGATCAAATCTAAACCTACCCCTTGACTACCAAAAGCAAAAGCCACATCACTTACAAGTAATGACCCGTAATATCTGGTTATTTCCTTCTGAGACTGTATAATGAAAACTGGGGTATGTGGTATCTAATCCTTTATATATGGAAAACATTTCCTAATGTTAATGTTCTTTGAGAACCCTTTAAAAGCGATTAAAACTCCATCAAATTAATGTGCCAAAAGAGAGGGGAAAGTCATTTAAACACTGGCTTTATCACAGTTAAGGTCTTAACAAATAGTTAAAAACTGGAATAAAAATACTAGATAGCCCCTCCTCTTTAGAGGCAAAGGTTTATCTTTTCTGTTGTGTTGCTGTGACCATAGTAACCAAGAGAACAACTTCACGGGGAATTATGCATCTGGATCACAGCTGCTCAAGGTTCAGTCCACAGTCGCCCCGTGTGCTTTTGCAGAACATCAAGATGAAGAAAGTGTGTAGCAGGTGACATTTTTCCCCCAAGTCCTTGTTGAGTACAGAAAGCAAGACTCACCCCCAATGACCTACTTCCTCCAACTAAGCCTCACCTTCTAAAGTTTCTAGAACCTCCCAGAACAGTACCATTCACTAGGAAACTTGAGTTTCCAACACATAACCCTCTGGGGGAACACTTCACACCCGAATCATAACACAGCTTTTAAGTGCAGTATGCCACTGTGGTATTAACTAGGGCCATTTACTCCCTGGCAGTGGATTTCACAAGAACATCCATTGTTAGTTGATTATAAGCCAAGGAGGGTGAATGTGTTTCCCCAATAGTAATTTGACCCTTTTCCTGTATAACAAGCCTCCATATTCTATGCATATCCTGGAGTTGGGGAGACAGTAACCCCCTGCCAGGAGGGTCTCTGGGAATGCAAGTAAGTACAAGCAGAAGCATCCAGGAGAGCAGCACTTGTGAGGATAGATGAGTGAGTAAATTAAGAAACCAGTTTTAAAGTGCTGAGCCTATGTTTGATAAGTGATTGCTAGCCTTGAATGGTACAATTGATCCTGATACTGGGGCTGAAGCTTGAGGTAGTGTCTTTGGCCTTCCCGTAAGTCCAAACTCTCCTGATACTTAGCTTTTATATCTGAAGCTAAATTTAATGGCTCGATGCTGAAACTTTCATGGCTATAGATAAAAGTCAGTGAGAGTGATGGATAGACACTGTTCTCTTCTCTGGCCTGCTCATCGTACGTGGGAGTGTGCTATTCAGAAGGAAGCAATCCTTGATTGCTCTCATCTCATAGTAGGTTGTTAAGGAGACCGTGTAGGATAACTTAACAGAGTATATATGTTCATTATATTGGTTAACTCCAAGGACTACCTGTGTGTGTTTTTATATTTTATATAACTGGGGATGCCTTTGCCTCCCCAGTTAGCATGTGTTCCCCTGAGACTATGTTGCAATGCAAAGGATGAGGACCTTTGGGCCATATAGTCCTTACATTCAAATCTGGACGTCTCTGCTTACCAGCTTTGCCCATGGGTACATGACCCATGTCTTCATCTGTGACATTGATAATGTCCATTGTCCAAGCTCTGGTGAGGATGAAATGACATGACACTGAGAGAAACTTCCTAGGTCACAACTGCCTCTGATGCATAGGTACATTACTTTTCTTCCTTTCCACACCTCCACCTCTAGAGCAGGGGCCCAGGTATTCCTGGGTTGTTTTTTTTCCCAGCTTTTGCCCCTAGGCTCATACTTTGTGTTGGGGCCTGATATTTTACAGTACATAGTTAAGTTGCTAGGTTACGTTATTAACTTGCTCTGAGGTACTGGCTCATTGATAACAGAAGTAATTACCTATCAACCTGCATAGTGTTTTAAGTAGTATAATTAAGAGATAAGGTATACCAAGCCCACTGTCTGCACAAAGTGGGCTCTCAGTGAGTTAGAGGACTATCACTAAATGGGCCTGGCTTAAAAGGACAGCCTTCTTGGCATCTTCTGACGATCACAGACTCCTCTTTCAGGCATCTTCTGTTGATCACAGACTCCTGAACATCTTTGATGATCACAGACTCCTCTTCTGAGCATCTTCCTGAGAATCACAGGCTCCTCTTCCAGGCATCTTCCTGATGATCACACACTCCTCTTGACTTCTTTGTTAGTATCCTGTTTTTGTTCACTCACTTTCTGGAGAGATTGCTCAGAGCCCCATTCTTTTATTATTCTATATCTTCTTCTTTTCCTTAGAATTTTCACCCAAGACTTCAGCTACCACTTCTAGACAGATAATTCTAAGGTTTTCCTGAGTTCCATACTAATTTACTTATCAACAGATGAATGCCCCAAAAGAACCCCTTGAACTCAGTTTCAGTGGTGCAGTTCCTATACTTCCCACATACTTCTCTAAACTGTTCCTACAGGAGATCCACTCGGCCCCAATCTGCCATCTGTGGGTCCCGTTTCCTCCTTCCCTTTCTTTAGGCAAGCACTGAACACATCATATGTTCAGTGTGGGCCCATAGAGGAGAGTCAAGTCCTTCCTCATGTTTTCTAAGGGTCACCACAAGAAGACTATAATAACAAGACAACTACAACAATGGAAAAACAGTCCCATGAGACCATTTGTGGGGCATGTTCATTGTGTTACCATTATCATTACTACCCTAAGGTATGAGTGACATGGGGCCTGCCCTGGGGTCACATGTCAGTGGCTCCGTTCTTGATCTCTTCAGAACCAACCAAATGTCCCCCAAAAACTTGCCTTTTATATTCTCAGTATCCGAGACCTCAGACCTCCTACTCAGACCGCATACACCTCTTCCAGAAACTGCATTTGGGCTTTGGATCCAGCTGTCTTTCAGAGAGCATGTGGCACCGTAGGTGTTTGTGTCCCTAGGCATGAGAGCTGTGCATGAGCAACTATGTGTAGGGGTTGTGGCCTGAAGTGTCCACATCTGTAGCCATGAGACCTCACGAGGGACAGGGCAGATCAAATTGTAGGAAGATAAATGGGTGAGCTACAGGATTTGAGGAGTACTGTGAACATTAGGATGTCCTTGGGCAGTCAGTTAAGAATCTGACTAATACAACTGTTTCATCATTCCAACACTTCTCCAGGCAAGTCATATTAGTTACATATTTTTTATTTCATGTATGCTAAGTATTTGTGTGGGTACGTGTATGTGCATGTGCTAGAGAGAAAGAGACATAGAGAAAAAGAATGAGAGAGTGCATATATGGAGGCCACAGGTCCCCATGGTGGTGTCTTCCTTGCCTGCTCTCCATCTTATGTTTTGAGAGGGGCTATGCCACGGAACCGAGAGCTTGTCAACTTGGCTCGGCTAACTGGCCAATGATCTGGGGATCCCCCTTCTGGGTCTCCTTGCTCCAGCACTGAAGTTACAGATGCATGCCACGGCACCTGGCTTTTCCAGGGATATTGGGGACCAGAACTCGGGTCCTCAGGCTGGCAGAACAAACACTTTACTGACTAAGCCGTCTCTCTAGCCCTCAGTTCCATATTTTAGACGAAGAAAATAAAGACTTGAAAAGGAGAGAGTTCGAATGTGACCCTTACCCAGACTGCTTTTGTTCTACCCTTCCCCATCATAGTCTGTTTCCATTCTCTACGTTGCAGCCGGAGCTCCATTTTGTAGACAGTGTCTGAGATCGTATCATCGCCTTGACTGAAGTTCTTCCATTAGCTCCTCATTTTCATCTGGCCCACAGCCAGTCTCCCTGGCATGCCGTCGAGAGACCCGTAAGCCCTGGCTCACATCCACTTTGTCACACTCTGTTCTCACCAACCTCCCCATCTGGTCACCGTGGGACATTAACTTATGCATGAATCCACTCTACCTTTCTGTCTTTCCCCTCTTCTTCCCTTGGCTGGCCAAGGCTCATTCTGTCCCTTCCATTTCAAGGACAAGTAAATGTCACCACATCTGTAAAGATGCTTGCATTTCTTTTTCGGGATTGGTTCTACTTTAGTGACTATAAAATACAAGTCCCTACTGCCTTGACCTTGTGTTTACATGTTTTTCAGTAGTCTGTCACCTTCCAGGTTGTATGTTATATACCTAACATTCCATGTACTGCCTGGATATATAGTAGGCTAAATCTATGTTTATTAAAGACTTTGTCTTTATTATTAAAAATCTTATTTCTCAAACATAGATTATTAGTTAAGAATACCAATTTTAATTCAGTTATGTTGATCTAGTAATAGACTGGTTTTAGGAAGCACTTTAATATTATAACTAATATTATATATTAAAACTGTCTCCTGAGTTTTTTGAAATTTTTTACTGTTACTATTGTGTATGTCTGTGTGTACACGTGCATGCTCTGTGTGTGTATACAAGTATGCACGTGTGTAGATATGCCAGAGGTTGATATTATTGATATTATTGATATTGTCTAACTTAATCACTTCCTTATTTTTTGAGATTGTATATCTCACTGCACCTGGAACTTACCTGTCAGCAAACTCCCAGGGACTCTCCTGTCTCTGTCTCCCCAGTGCTAGGAATTCAAGCACACGTTACTGTTCCTGGCTTTTTATATGGATGCTGGGGATCTGGACTCAGATGTTCGTGTTTTCACAGCAAGCACCTTACAAACTGAGCTATCTTCCAGCCACCTGTCTCCACCCCCCCTTAAATAGAACTGGGGCAGAACCCAAGGTCTTTCACATGCCTGGCAGGTGTCTACCACTGAACTCCATCCCTATCCTCATTTTGCTTTGAGACAAAGCCTCTTCCAAGTTACTCAGGCTGGTCTTGAACTCACTTTGTAGACCAGGCAGGCCTTGAACATGCACACTTCCTGCCTCCAGCTACCAAGTAGCTAGCATTATAGGCTTGTACCACTTGGCCAGCTTCCTCTTCTGTTTTATCATTTCTCTTCAAGAGGCTGAGGGCATGTAAATCAGGAGCACTACCCTCAAGTACTAGAAATTTCTATTTAACAGAAGACTTGCTCCACATTTAGCCTACCATTTTGGTGTCAGGACATTTACTTTGTAAAAAGTTCTAATAAATGTATGTGTATATTATTGTGAGCTGTGATAGGCTAGTGTGTCATGAATAGGACCCCAAATCAGTGTTTCTCCAAGGTGATTTGTTTTATGTTTTTGAGTTACCTGTCCTTGGTTGTATAGATTTTTCTGAAAGATGTTTATGCCATAGAGTTGTCACTTTTTTTTTTTTCAAAAAGTAGCTACATATTTAAACAAGGTTATCAGCACATAAAAAGGATGCTCATGCTACTGCTAGTCTATTTTCTCTGCTTGCCTAAGATTTGTTTATTGCAGCTACATGTCTCTCCTGTGGTTTGCTTCGGCTTGCTACTCCATGGCAGAGGGAGGCTGTCCTCCTGCGGGAGTCTGGGCAGAGGCCTGACTCTTCCTTGCCAGCTGGAGCGTTTTCATCATGAAAAAAAGTCATTAACTAACAAAATGCATGTGAATGCCATGAACCAGGGAGGGCAGAATAATTTCCGTAGGCATGTGGCATGCTGTTAGCATTGTCATGCGAAGCCTGCCTGCTTGTTTTTAGGGAGATGTATTATTATAGAAGGGAACACGATTATATTAGATACAGTTATTTTACGTTAGAGCTTGGACAAACAGCTGCATTTTAGGTTCATGAGTGAACCTAGCTTGAGTCAAGAAGGCATTCAGGAAAAGACAGAATTCAGTAAGCCTTTGAAAAGTGATTTTTTTTTTTTTTTAAAGAGGAAAGAAAGAGGAAGCTGGTCCAGGGCTACAGCCCAGCATTTGATAAAGTGAGCAGAATGTGATGATAGGAGAGATGAAGGGAGCCCACCAGAAGTGTGTGTGTGTGTGTGTGTGTGTGTGGGTGGGTAGGGGTGCCTTAGACTGAGGCCAGACTGCTAATGCACGTGGTGTTCAGGGATCAAGGAAAAAGCAATGAAGGGAAGGTGCTGAGAGTGTGTTTGCAGGTTCGGGGAAGGGCCGACGTCACTGTTCCCTGTTCTCAAGCAGTAAGCAGCCCTCCAGATCTATGGGTTCTCCATCTGTTGACCCAGCCAACTTGGAATTGAAATATGATTTTTAAATTGCAACTGTGATGAAATCTGTACAGACATTTTCCTCCTGTCATTATTCCCCCAAACAACACATTTTAGCAACCACTAACACAGTAGTCTCAATGTATTAGATATTAAACGTTATCTATAGAAGATTTAACTATACAAGTGGTATACATAGGTCTTATATAGATACTGTGCCATTTTATCCAAGAGATTAGAACATCTTGGAACATTCCCCTGTAGTTATCAAAAGATGACTGTATTTAATTCTTGAAATCTTTAATATGTAGAAACAGAGAGGCATGGTGGTACATGCCTGTCAGCTCTTGGGAACCTAAGACAGGAAGGTAAAAATTGTAGGCCAGCTTGAGCTACCTGCCTCAAAAAAAATCAACTAAAAACATAAATAATTATGGTGATGTATTATGTCCTCCAAAATATTGTGCACCCTAATAAAGTTTATCTGAGGATCAGAGGAAAAAGCCAGCCTTGAATTCCAACACTTAGTTAACCATAAAGGTCTGGAGGTCTGTACAGACAGACAGGAAGTGACAGAGCTGGGCAGGAAAAGGAAGTGATGTAGCTGGGCGGAGAGAGGAAGTGAGATGGTAGGGCACAGGAAGGATACAGGTGTGGGTATACAGGAAGTAGCTTTCTTTGGCAGAGGCTTTCCAAGTGGTAAGAGCGTGGCTGACTTCTTTCTGCTTTTCTGATCTCTCAGCTTTTCACCCCAATATCTGGCTCCAGGTTTTTTATTAATGAGACTGTTTAGCAATTCATCCTACAGATAATAAAACCAGAATCCTCCCAGTTCCCAGTAGACAAAGACACATTTTGAAGATGTTGGTGCTCCTCCTTTTCTCTCATCCCTTTTTCTCCCACTGGGAACACATATGTCATTTGGTTATAAATGTGAACATTTTCCTTCATTAATAAAAAACTCCAGAATGCTGTTATTGCCCATTATTCCCTTCTAAGGGCTTGCCATGGTTTAACCTTATTTACATTGCAAATGATCCCACAGTAAAAGTCTTTTGTGGCCTCTGATTATTTTCTTAGAAAGGGTTACAAGAAGAAACAGTCTCAGGCCAAAGCACGTTAATATTCTTGAACTCTTGATACATATGCCCACCGACACATTAATCTTTATGAAAATCATGAAGCCAAGATCCCTTCCAGGGGGCCACTGAAAGTGCTTCCCCAGGGAATCGTTCAGTGTGTGGATGGAGGTGAGCAGTTTCCAGCAGCTCACAGTGGGAACTGTACATGCAAGGTGTATGACTATGTAGTGGCTGATGGCGGGAGTTGAAAGGATGGAGTGACGGTGGGTAGGAAGAAGGGAGTTTCTTTAACACTTTTAAAATTAAATTTATTATGTGTGTATGCACATAGCATCACGTGTGTGTAGAAGTCATAGAGAAATTGAGGGAATTGGTTCTTTCCTTCCACAATGTGGTTCCTGGGTGGGCAGGTCTGGCAGCAAGTCCCTTACTCAGAGAGCTTGTTCCTGGAAGTTTCTTCACAAAGGCTCTTTCCTCTGCTTGCTCTGTGTGAAATGTTTAATCTAGTACTCACTGGGATTGAAAAACAAACAAACTAACTAATCATGAAGGCTGAAGACTGACCAGGAGCACATCCTTCCTCACGTCCTGCGCAACATCTGTCCTCGTTCATTGAAGCAGGGTGGGAGCCACTAAATGGCAAACCAAGCCCTCAGCACAGGGCCCGGCACATTGGAGACTTTAATAAATGTCACTACTGTCCTTCCCCTTTGATTCGAATATGCTTTGGTTGGAAGTGGCAGATGTCTGACCCAAAGAAAAAGACCAGTATGTGGCCAACACTAGGGCTGTGTCCACTGAGATGAGTAGACCGCCGGCTCTGGCCTTCTCAGTAAACCTTTAAATGGCCTTGTTAACACTCCTCGGTATTTTGACTTCAGTAGTGTTTGGAAGGTATGCCCATTCCTATTCCTGCCTTAGACAGGAGTGATACCTATTTCCCCTTTGTTCTCTGTTCAGTGCAAACCCAGTACTACACTGATGCTCAGTATTTGTCAAAAATTGATTCTAGAACAGTCATCCTTAGAACTAATATGGACGTCATGTCAGCTGTTGTCTCCTGGATATAAAAATAGTTTTCCCTCTCTGATGATATAGAATTTATATCCTAAGGTAGAAATAGTAATATTAATAATACTAGATTTCAAGGGCAAGTCCCAAGCTGTACTCTATCATTAATTTTCTTCCAAAATGATTAAAAATGGACTCTCATCAATTATCTTTACTCATATTTCATACTTTTTCAAATATTAAAAGAATAGTAGATCAAAACTTCAGAATAAAAAAAGGTAAATCTATTCCTTTTTCATAGCAATATAGCAAAATATTGTATTTATGTTACTTTCTATTTTTTTTGTAGCTGTTTTCAAAGTTAGGCACAAATTGTGAAGGAGAAGAAAACTAGCATTGAAAATTATTTCAGATGATTGACAAGCTTGCTTAATCACTTGCTGTGCTGGTTTGAGTAAGAATGGTCCCTGAGCTGGCTGGTGGTGGCACACATCTTTAATCGCAGCACTCGGGAGGCAGAGGTAGGCAGATCTCTGTGAGTTGGAGGCCAGCCTGAAATACAGCATGAGTTCCAGGAAAGGCTCCAAAGCTACACAGAGAAGCTCTGTCTTGAATCCCCACCCCCCCCCCCCAAAAAAAAAAACAATGGTCCCTAAAAACCTCATATATTTCAGTGCTTGGCCCTGATTGACTGAACTATTTGGGAAGGGTTAGAATGTGGCCTTGGTGGAGGAGGTGTGTCATTGGGGATTGGGCTCTGAGGTTTTAAAAGCCTATACCATTCCCAGTTAGCTTTCTCTGCCTCGAGTTTGTGGATTAGAATATAAATTCTCAACTACTCCTTCGGTGAGTGAGTTCCATGCCTGCCTGCCTGCCTGCCTGCCTGCCAGCCAGCCACTGTGCTCCCTGCCATGATGGTCATGGACTCACCCTCTGAAACTGTAAGCCCCCAATAAATCTTAGTCATACCATGGTATGAACAGAGGTATTCTTTATGGACAGAACAGCAGCTATAGAGAGCATGTAGACTTAGTAAATTCCAGAAAGAAATGAAAGCAAGAGTTCATTCTTCATAACCTGTGTCTGTGGAGGTAAGTTCTCTTCCCTTTTTGATCTGAACAGCAGAGAGAAATTCTATAGGGAACATTCTACAAGGAGCCAGAGCTAGTGACAACGGGAACCATTCCCTTCCGATTATAAAAGTATCTCCTATACAAAGATCGATGCAGAAAGCGTTTATGAAAAGAAAAGAAGCCATCTCCCTGTGGAAATGCCCATTGTCAGCTCTGAGCTAAAAAAGCTCATTCTTAGGCAGAAGCCAAATCGATTTCCAGTGGTAGACAGCCTTTAATACTCTTGGATCTTTTTATGTGCATGTAAGCACTTTATAAGAAAACGATAGATAATACAGCCTTAAATTCTGAGGTAAAAACATGAGCATACGCATGTTATTTAAGATTTCCATACTAGATCGAATCATCTAAAGTTGCCAATAGTCAACCTTTTCTGACTTAAGAGAAATGACGATTTCATATGCCCAACTTAATAACTGCAGTAGGCTTGCTAAGAAACCTTGCAAGCCTGTGGAAGAAAATGGATTTCATGTTGGTCCAAGCTGCGTCCCCAAGGCCTAACACAGCTTCTGACAGGTGACTCTAATCTTCGTTTTAAATATGAAAGGAAAGGGTTGACACCAACAAAAACAGTTTCAATAAAATATAAATGAGAACAGAAAGAAAATGGAAGCGTTTTAACTGTACTCTAGAGAAAGTCAGTTAAGGAACCAATTTAGCTCCAACTGGCTCCGTGGAATTAGCTCAGACAAAATCTTCATTGGTGGAAATCCATCAGTGTTGGTACAAACTGTTTAAAGCATCTATATTTATGAGCATCACACCAGAAGGCTGAAAAACCCGTACTCAAATTAGGAAAGAACATGGCTACCGGGAACGGTGATAGCTGTGTCTTGAACTCAGGAGGACCATCCAAGGAATGAATTGTTTTTTCGCTTTCAAACACCTTGTAACTTCTCATAATGCCATGGAGCGGAACGCATTGTTTCATGAACTGCCACTCACAAAGGATAAAGGCACATGACCTGGGCTATGCCTGTCTCCATCTCCAGTGTGGTGGTGATTTGCATTGCTTTTTTTTTTTAATTGTTTGGGAATTTCAGAATGAGTATATTGTATTTGATCAAATCTACCACCACTCTCTTCCCTTTCGATTCCGTCCCTATTTCTACCACTGTTTTTCCCTTCCGATTTCACGTTTTAAACCTGCCGATTCCTCTTAGTTCTGCTATTATGTACGTGTGTGAAGGGCCATTTACCAGAGCACGGGCAGCCTCTCAGGAGCTGTATCCTTGGGGAAAAAAGCTGACTCTCCCTTTCTCAGCCGCCATCAATTGTCAATAGCATCTCAGCTAAGGGTGGGACTTCATGACCTCTTCTTCCATCTACAGTAGAAATTTGGTTGACTTCATCTCGTGCGTGTCTTATCCTTGTAGTTACAACTGCCATGAGTATGGGCAACAGCCCTGTCATGTCCAGAAAACATGGTTTGGCTGTAATCATCCACTACCTCTTACAGTCTTCCCATCCCTATAGCTTTGGTGACCCCTGAGCCTCATTGAGAACGGAGCACTCCGCAGTCTATTGTTCTTCACATGCTGCTCAGTCAGGAGTGTCTGTATCAATCACCATGTACTAAGAAAAGAAGGTTCTGTAATGAGGGTTGAGAGAGGCACTAATCTGCTAGTATAAAGATAAGTACCTGGGAGGCGGCTTAATACTGTGTTTGGTTAGCTTAAGAAAAATAAGAAATTCTCCCCTGGGGCCATGGGTCCTTGGCCCTATTAGTTTCATTTTTTTTATGCACAATTAAATCTAGTCTTAGTCTGTTTTTTCTTGATATGACAGGATACTTGTGAGGGGAGAATTTATTTTTAAAAGATGTTTGTTTGGTCTTATGGTTCTGGAGACTAAGAGGTTGAAAATCATGGGTCTGGCGTCTTGGCCTCTGGTGGTGATGTGTTTCTTCCAGCTTGGGGAATAGGGCAGGGACAAATCAGTACCTACAGATAGAACACAAAGTTGAATTTGCTTTGGTACCACTCACGCTTAACTGCAACTCATCTAGTTCCAAGAAAGCAAGAACTTAGTCCTGAGAGAAAACATTAATCCCTTCAGGACAGCTCATCCCCTGTGGCCAGGCATTTCCTACCCAGCCTCACCTCACAGAGACTGAATTCCGATGTGAGTTTTGGTGGCAACAAGCCATGTTCAAAGCATAGCAAATCTGTACCTTCAAAAGTCATAATTCAATAAAATATGAATTTTGGTTGTGTAATTAATGTTTATATGTTATAATTATGAAGGTAAATATGAAGTTGTATAACATGGCATATTGTACGTAAAAGCCACTGATTTCAGTAAGAGATACTCTATTATCATATAGTGACTTAATTCATGGCTCAAATCGGAGTCCTGTGAAGTGTAAACATACCTTACAAATATAAAGTGACTTGTTGCTACTTCCCACCCGGGGCATCAAAGAAGAATCACCTCCAACTCTGAAAACGATGTGGTTTTACTAGAAATTCTTATGTCCGCTCATGTTCACAGGTAATTATCAGCAAGTTGTAATTCTCTCCCATTCTTTTTAAATCTCCCTTTGTCCTCTGTTGCCTTGAAGCCCAATAAAGCTGGTCTGTGACCTGTGACAGAGCCGCTAAGGAGCCGGGTTTAGTCTCCCTGATATGTCCTGACACCGTGCCACATGATAATGTCTTTGGTGTCAGAATGGCACACGGCTAATTATTTTTCAAGAAATAATGGCATGTCAGGACATGAAACTGGAGCCTGCTGCCTTCAGTTAATTAGGCAAGAATGAATTCGCACATGGCGGAGCATAAAAAGTGGTCACTAAACGGAAATAGATGTTGGTTTTCCTATGCTTGGA
>CABHPP010084049.1:0-12375 GCA_902168425.1 Peromyscus attwateri
TCTTCTTCTTCTTCTTCTTCTTCTTCTTCTTCTTCTTCTTCTTCTTCTTCTTTTTCTCTCTCTCTGTCTCTCTCTGTCTGTCTGTCTCTCTCTTCTTTCTTTCAATCCTGTTTTGTTAGTCTGTGAGTTTTTGCATTCCCAGAAGAACCCCTGATAACTGCTGTTTGAGGACACACGTGGCATAAATCAGCCTGCCTACCCTGCTTTCCATAGCTCAGCATCCTTTAGTTACTCCACTTCATCAGTCATCCATCTGCCTTGTAGCTTCTAACATGTCGCTGTATTTATGTCCTCTTGGTCTCCTTGTCCTTGAATGCATGCACTTAAAACATCCTGCTTCTTTTCTCTTCACTGTTTGGGTCGCTGGGGAGACATGTGAATGCATGCTTCCTGTTTAACTAGATTTTCTGTTTAAAGAGACATGGCCTGTAATGGCCCAGTAACTGTAAAAATTTCCTTGGTACAAATTAGTGAAGCCACATAGACTTGTAAAAACAGCAAGGATTTATGGAATAGCCCTTTGAACTGACCAGTGAGAACTTCTTTTTCATTTTACATACCAACCACAGTTCCCCCTTCCTCCCCTCCTCCTGCTTCCCCCACCTTCCCCCCACCCCACCCCCCTTTACTCTTCAGAGGGGGTAAGGCCACCCTTGGGGAGTCAACAAAGTCTGGTATACCAAGTTGAGGCAGGACCAAGGCCCTCCCCACTGTATCAAGGCTGTGCAAAATATCCCACCATAGGGAATGGGATCCACAAAGCCAGTTCTTGTACTGGATATGTCCTGGATTCACTGCTAGGGGCCCTGCAAATGGATTAAACCACACAAACTGTCACCCACACTCAGAGGGCCTACTTCAGTCCCATGCAGATTCCCGAGCTGTCAGTCTAGAGTCTGTGAGCTCCCACTAGCTGGGGTCAGCTGTCTCTCTGGTTTTCCCCATCATGATCTTGACCCCCCTTGCTCATATAATCCCTCCTCCCTCTCTTCAACTGAACTGCAGGAGCTCAGCCCAGTGCTTGGCTGTGGATCTCTGCATCTGCTTCCATCAGTTGCTGGATGTATGTTCTATGATGACAATTAGGGCAGTTACCAATCTAATTACAGGGAAGGCCAATTCAGGCACCCTCACCACTGTTGCTAGGAGTCATAGCTGGGGTCATCCTTGCGGGTTCCTGGGAATTTCCCTAGCACCAGATTTCTCTCTAATCCCATAATGGCTCCTTCTCTCATGATATCTCTTTCATTGCTCTCCCTCTCTGTCCCTCCCCCAGCTCGACCATCTCATTCCCTCATGTTCTCCTCCCCAGTCAGCTCCTTTCCCCTCTCTCCTCCCTCCCCCACCATCCCTCATGATCTCCTCCTCAGTGCCCTCCTGTCATCGTCCCCCCCTCCCCGCATGGCCCCAGTTTACCCAGGGAGTCTTATCTATCCCCTTCCCAGACAGATCCATGTAGGTCCCACTTAGTGTCCTGCTTGTTACCTGGCTACTCTAGGGATGTGGATTTTGGCCTGGTTATCCTTTGCTTTGATTTAGTGAATCTAACATTCGCTTATGAGTGATTACATACCGAGTTTGTCTTTCTGGGTTACCTCACTCAGGATCATTTTTTTTTTGTTCCATCTATTTGCCTGCAAATTTTATAATGTCATTGTTTTCTTTTTCTTTCTTTCTTTTTTATTTTTTTTTCCACTGAGAAATACTCCATTGTATACATCCAATGTACCACATTTTCTTTATGTATTTTTTTGGTTGAGGGGCATCTAGGTTGTTTCCAGGTTCTGGCTATTATGAATAATGTTGCTATGAGCATAGATGAGTAAGTGTCCTTGTAGTATGATTGAGCATCCTTTGGGTATATGCCCAAGAAAATGGTATTGCTGGGTCTTGAGGTAGATTGACCCCTCATTTTCTGAGAAATTGCTATACTGATTTCCAAAGTGGCTGTACAAGTTTGCACTACCATCATCAGTGGAGGAGTGTTCTCCTTACTCCACATCCTCTCCAACATAAGCCATCATCAATGTTTTGATCTTAGCCATTCTGATAAGTGTAAGATGGTATCTCAGAATCATTTTGATTTGCATTTCCCTGATGACTAAGGATGTTGAACAATTCCTTAAATGTCTTTCGGCCGTTTGAGATTCTTCTGTTGAGATTTCTCTGTTTAGATCTTTACACTATTTTTAAAAATGTATTATTTGGTATTTTAATGTCTTGTTTCTTGAGTTATTTATATATTTTGGAAATCAGCCCTCTGTTAGATGTGCGGTTGGCGAAGATCTTTTCCCATTCTGTAGGCTGCCGTTTTGTCTTATTGGCAGTGTCTTTTGCCTTACAGAAGCTTCTCAGTTTCAAGAGGTCCCATTTATTAATCGTTGCTCTCGGTGTCTGTACTGCTAGCATTATATTTAGGAAGTGGTCTCCTGTGCCAATGTGTTCAGTGACAATTTTATTCATCTAGGCCTCAAGTGATTGTCAAATGGGGAGCAAAGCAGCAGACTACATGACATCAAATATATCAGTGTTTGGTTTGTAGTAAATAACTACTAACTTTAGTTATTTGTTCCTCTGAAGCCACAGATGAACATGGCTTAATATTAAAACATGACAAAGTGATAAAGATATTTGATATCCTTCCTTCACCTCCCCTTCCCTTTGTCTGAGCCACAAACTTCCAGAGACACTCCCTGAAAACCCAGTGGCAATGCTGCCCAGGGAATCAGGTAGGTGATCTTAACTCTCCCTCCTCTCCTCCATTTCCAATCCCTGGTCTTACTCCCTGATGTATAGCAGACCACCCAGTATGGATTCTCTTTCCTCTCTGTACCTCTTCCCACAGTCTACACAGATTCTGGTGGCACACCCATCTTTTCTCCCTCCTGTGGATCTCTCAGTCCACCCCTACTATCCTATTCCCATTCCTAAGTGTCACCTTCCAATACCTAGAAACAAGTCCTACAATGGCCACACCTGGCAGGATCTCAGAAACATTCTCTATCTTAAGCCACTACAGTCTCTTAAGAATCAGAGAAAGAAGCAGAAACCAAGGAATGGAAAACACCCCAAAAAACATGAGCAGATATCAGCACCTAGAGTTACAATCATTCCAAACCCAGATGCCTAGACATTTTTTTTCTGCCAGCATAAAAAAAATTAATAACATCCAAGGCAATATGTCTCCACTAAAGCAACCCTATTACAATAGGCCATGAGAAGTGCAATATAGCTGAAGCACAAGATAAGTGCTCCAAAATAACTATTATGAATATGCTCAAGGTTCTTAAAGAAGATGTGACTATATCCATTAGTGAAATCTATGAAAACACAAACAATGGAATGAAATAATAAAAATAGTTGAAGAAATGAGAGTGGAAATGGAATCATTTAAGAAAATCCAAGCTTAGGTAAAACTAGAAATGAAAAATTTCGGTAGTTGAACAGGAACCTCCGAGGCAAGCCTCACCAACAAAATACAAGATATGAAAAAGAGAACCTCAGACATTAAAGACAAGATAGAATAAATGGATATCTCTGTCAAAGAAAACATTAAATTTGAAAGACTCCAGGATCAGAACATCCAGGAAATCTTGGGAATTATGAAAAGTCTAAACCCAAGAGTATTAGGAATAGAGGAAGAAGAATAAACCCAAGTCAAAGGCACAGAAAGTATTTTCAACAAAATCAGAGAAGAAAAAAATTTCTAATCTGAAGAAGGAGATGCCTATCAAGGTACAAGAGGCATACAGAACACCAAATAGACTAGACTAGAAAAGAAAGTCCTCTTGCCACATGATATTTAAAACATGAAATGTACAGAATAAAGAAAGAATAGTAAAAGCTGCAAAAGAAAGCATCGAGTAACTGTGGTGGTACTGTGTTCCCCAAAATATTGTGTACCTTAATAAACTTACCTGGGGTCAGAGACGGAACAGCCACAATATTAAATAGAGGTTAGGCAGTGGTAGCACACGCCTTTAATCCTAGCATTCCAGAGACAGAAATCCCTCTGGATCTCTGTGAGTTCAAGGCCACATTGGAAACGGCCAGGCATGGTGACACACACCTTTAATCCCAGAAAGCAAGCCTTTAATCCCAGGGAGTAGTGGTAGAAAGCAGAAAGGTATATAAGGCGTGAGGACCAGAAACTAGAGGCATTTGCCCTGGAGAAGCATTTGGCTGGTTAAGCATGTGGCTGGTTAAGCTTTCAGGCTTCTAGCAACACAGTTCAGCTGAGAGCCATTCGGATATGAGGACACAGAGGCTTCCAGTCTGAGGAAACAAGACCAGCCGAGAAGTTGGCCAGGTGAGGTTAGCTGTGGTTTGTTCTGTCTCTCTGACCTTCCAGTGTTCGCCTCAATACCTGGCTCAGGTTTGATTTTATTAATAAGAACTTTTTAGACTCATGCTACAAGTAACAAATAATGACATTAGGATAACACTTGACTTCCCAATGGAGACACTAAAAGCCAGAAGGGCCTGGAGAGATGTTCTATAAAACTCTAAAAGACCATAGATGCCAGCCTAGACTACTATACCTAGCAAAAATATCAATCACAATAGATGGGAAAAAAACATTCATGATAGAATTAAATTTACCCAGCTCTACAGAAACTGTGAGAAGGAAAAATGTCAATCAGAATAGGCTAACCACATACAATAAAGCACAATGAATAAATATTCTTAGACCAGGAAGTCAGAAGATGGGGGGAAACCCCATCAAAACAAGAAGCAGGAATCAACAGTGTTCCTTGCTACCTACCTCTCAGCATCAATGGTCTCAATTCCCCAATTAAAAAGAAAAACATAGTCTAACAGATTGGATTTGAACAGAAGCCATCCTTCTTCTGCATCTAAGAAACACATCTAAACTCAGGAATAGGCATTACCTCAGATAAAAGGATGGAAAAAGACATTCCAAGAAAATGACCCCAGGAGCAATCTAGTGTAGCAACATTTTAATATCTGACAAAATAGATAAAACTAATAGAAAGAGATAGGGAAAGACACTATATACTCATTGAGGAAAACAAATTGATCAAGAAGAGATTGCAATTTGAAGCTTTTATACACCAAACACAGGTCAGCCAAGTTCAGAAAAGAAACACTACTATAGCTAAAATCATATAATGACCCTCACAGATACTGGGTGACTTAAGTATCGCACTCTCTCCAATGGACAGGTCATCCAGACAAAAATTAAAACAGGCAAATTCTGGAGCAAACTTACGTCACAAACCAAATGCACCTAACAGTTCTTTACAGAGCATTTCATCCAGACATACACACAAAAAATATCTTCTCCTCAGTACCTCATGGGAGTTTTTCCAAAATTGTGCACATACATAAGCACAAAGCAAGTCTCAACAAGTAAAAGAAAATTGAAATAACACCCTTCAAAATATCTGACCACCATAAATTAAAACTGGATATCAACAACAGAAACAATAGAAGACTTACAAACTCGTGGAAACTAAACAATTCACTACTGAATAAAAAGGGGTCAAGACAGAAATTTAGGAAAAATTAAAAGCTTTTTAGAACAGAATGAAAGTTAAAAACACAACATACCCAAACCTATGGGATACAATGAAGGCAGTTCGAAGAGGCAAGTTCATAACACTAACTTACATAAAAGTTTACATAAAAATAGCTTACATAAAAGGACTTAGAGACATCTTGTACTAATATCTTAACAGCACACCTGAAATCTCTAGAACAACAAGGAGTAGAGCAGAAACATAATAGAATTCATGACCCAAATCAATAAAATGAAAACAACAACAAATACAAATAACCAATGAAAGAAAGAGTTGGTTCTTTGAGAAAATCAATAAGATTAATGGATTTTCAAATTACTAAAAGATGGAAAGGGATAGAGAAGAATGAAATTAATAAAATTAGAGATGAAAAGGGGATACAGAAACAGATGCCAAGAATTCCAGAGAATCAAAAAGGCATACTTTAAAAAGCTGTACTCCACCAAATTGAAAAAATATAAAAGAAATGGGTAATTTTTTGATATATACCACCTACCAAATTGGTTTCCACATAATAGAAACAGGAGGAATACTGCCTAATTCATTTTACAAGTCCACAATTAAGCTGATACCCAAACCACATAAAAACCCAAAAAAGAAAGAGAATTTTAGAACAATTTTTTATGAACACAGATGCAGAAATTCTCAATAAAATACCTGCAAACTAAATATGAGAACACATTAAAAAGATCATCCACCATAATCAAGTAGTCTTCATTCCAGAGATTCAAGGATGGCTTAACATACATAAATTGAAGAATGTAATGCACCATATAAACAAACTGAAAGACAGAATCCACATGATCATTTCATGACATGCAGAAAAGGTCTTTGACAAAATCCAACACCCATTCTTAATAAAAAATCCTTGAGAGATTGGGGACACATGAGATATATCTTAGCATAACAGAGGCAATCTACAGTAAGCCCTCAGCCAACATCAGCTCCTAAATGGACAGAAACTGAAAACATTTCCACTAAAACCAAGAACAAGTCAAGGTTGTTCACTTTCTCCATACCTATTCAATAAAGAGTTGAAGTCTTTGCTAAAGCAGTAAGACAACTGAAGGAGATCAATGAGATACAATTTGGAAGACAAGAAGTTGAAGTATCTTCATTTGCAGATGATATTCATAAGTGACCCTAAAAACTCCACCAAGAAATTTCTATAGCTGACAAATACTTTCAGCAAAATAGCTGGTTACAAAATTAGCTCACAAAAATCAGTAGCCTTTTTATATACAAATGACAAATGGACTGAGAAAGACATCAGGGAAACAACATCTTTCACAATAACAGCAAAAATAAAAAATATCTTGGGGTAACTCTAACCAAGCAATTGAAGGACTTGTATGTTAAAATTCAAGACATTAAGGAAAAAGTCAAAGAAGCTATCAGAAGATGGAAAGATCTTCCATGCTCATTGACCAATAGAATTAATATAGTAAAAATACCATCCTACCAAAAGAAATCTAGATTCAATGCAATAGGAATCAAAATTCTTCATAGAAATTGAAAGACAAATTTCAGATACATGTGGAAACACAAAAATGTAGTTGACTTTTTTTTTTAACTCTTTGGGGGCCTACCACCCAGCTCCCAAATAATACATGGAGACTTATTTACTTATTTTTACTTATGAATGCCCAGCCTTAGCTTGGCTTGTTTATAGCCAGCGTTTGTAACTTAAATTATCTCGTTTCTCTTTAACTATGTTTTGCCTCTGGGATTTTTACCTTTCTTTTTTTTTTTTTTTTTTTTTGGTTTTTCGAGACAGGGTTTCTCTGTGTAGCTTTGCGCCTTTCCTGGAACTCGCTTTGGAGACCAGGCTGGCCTCGAACTCACAGAGATCCGCCTGCCTCTGCCTCCCGAACCTTTCTTTATTCTATATATCTTTCTTTCCTTCTTACTCTGTGGCTGGTTGCGTAGCTGGGTGGCTGGCCCCTGATGTACTCCTCTCCTTCTCCTTTTCTTGTTCCTCACCCTCTCGTCCCTAGATTTCTCCTCCTATTCATTCTCTCTGCCTGTGAGCCTCCCTAGTTCTCTCTCATGCCCAGCTATTGACCACTCAGCTCTTTATTAGACCAGTCAGGTGTTTTAGGCAGGCAAAGTAACACAGCTTTACAGAGTGAAATAAATGCAACATAAACGAATGCAACACATTTGCATCATTAAACAAATATTCCACAGCATAAACAAATGTAACACATCTTAAACTAATATTCCGCAACACAAAAACCTAGGATAGCTGAAACAATTCCGAATAATTCAAGAACCTCTGTAGTTATCATTCTCAATCTCAAATTGTACTATAGGGATATAGTAATAAACCCAGCATGGTATTGGCATAAAAGCAGACACATTGATCAATGGAATCAAATCAAAGACTCAGATATAAGTCCATATACCTATGGACACCTGATTTTTTTTTTTTTTATAAAGAATCCATAAAGACACACTGGGAAAAAAAAAAGGACAGCATCTTTAACAAATTGTTCTGGTCAAACCGCATGTAGAAGAAAATAAATGGATCCATATTTATCCCCTGCACAAAAACCGAACTACTAATGGAATAATTTCAATACATTAGAAAGACCTCAATGCAACCTGAGGGTCTTTTTATGAGCCCCAAGTGTGACCCGATTTTATATTGCTTTTTTAAAGACAGTGTGTGTTTACAACCCCATCTTCTGAACTCATGCAGTTTCCAGCACCAATCATTGGGGCATTAAAAGTACCCTTACTCTGAGCCGCATATTCTGTCAAAGATCAATGCTTTGCAATTTATGATGAGTTCTAAAACTGCTGCAGATATGAAGTTAAAAGTTTCCTTGTGTTTATATGACTTTAATAAGCTATGTGGTATATCCTGTTTTGTTACAGAATAGGGTATGGAATCCTTTCTCATGGCCCATTTAGTCTGAAGATATGTCCTCAGTCTAAATAAGAAATTAAATTTTAACAAATCACAGAATCTTAGAAAACCTTGGAAATTGTGTAGGGTATCACCCATTATATTCAGATTTAGAAACCAGGCCAATAACGAAGGGAAAATATCCTATTAGGTCACTCGGTGGCAGATACTGGATGCTTTTAACATTGTGTTCTAAACCAACATAAATGTAAAACTCTTTCCACAAGATTTGGGAATTTTTTTTTTTTTTTGGTTTTTCGAGACAGGGTTTCTCTGTGTAGCTTTGCGCCTTTCCTGGAACTCACTTGGGAGACCAGGCTGGCCTCAAACTCACAGAGATCCGCCTGCCTCTGCCTCCTGAGTGCTGAAGATTTAGGAATTTTATTTGGGCTTATTAATTAAATAACAAAGAATACCAGGTGTGTCGGGAGATGGTATAGACTTATATTCCAATTTGAAAATCAGAATATCAAAATGATGCTGTAACCATTAACTAACTTCACTTTAGTGCAAAAGTAGTCAACAGCAAATTATAATGGTTGCCTTAAAATATTTATATAGACATTAAAAACACCCTTCCAAACTCCTTCTTAAAGACACTCTACAAACACAGCCATGTAGTGCCCAAGGCACTTATTTTGGAGTATAATTACATCATGGTGGTGATTGGAAGTAAGAGGTTTTTTCGTTGTTGTTGATTTTGTTTTTTTTTTTTTTTTTTTTTTTTAATCTCAAAGTGTGGCCATGGATTTGCTTCCATATATAACACTATGATCTCTCATAAGTTTCTTTGGTTCTGCTTGTGGACTTAGTCAAAGTGGTTATCATTTCCACTGGCCACAGCTTTCTATTGTTACCTATAATCTTGAAAGGATGACTTAACAAAGAGTAAGGATAGCACCAACCCTGGCTTAGGTGGGCATTGGTATGGCTATGAGGTTAGTAACTGTTGACTTTAGCATCTACTTCAGAATTAAGCTGAACAAAGATCACAAGGTTGCTTGCTTTTTGAATGTGGAAAGCTACTGAGAGCGAAATTGCTTTCTAGCTCCCCGTCAAACACTGCAGTCCTTTCTAGCCTTGCACCAAGTGTGGCTTGGTGTTCTGCCTGTCTAGTCAGCTAGAAGTGGGGCTCCAGCAGGATGAAGTTAGGTCATTGTAGTTAAGTTCCCAGGCTTGTCCAGGCAGAACTGATGGTCCACTGTGCACATCCTCAAGTGTATGCATCTGTGAGCACTATCCAGCCCTAGCAAAAAAAGTGTGGTCTTGCTCAGCTTCCGGGTTGTCATTCACCACCACTGCAAGGGTCAGGTTGCTTTTATAAAATTCAGTTTTGTAATATCAGGTCAAAAGAATAAGCCTATTGTCTTAGTTAGCTTCCTCAAAGATTGTAATGTCATTCTCTTGGACTGACCTGACAATGAGTACATGCCCCATATGTTTCAGACACATTGCTTCATTCAGATAGGAATGTTCAATGTGGGTAGGGCTCTTCCATACACTCTTTCCTTCAACATTTGCATAGAAAAAGCGAACTTATACAAATGTGGATTCGACAGTATAAGCTCAGCCTGCCTTTTATTCTCTATAGAATTTTTCTTTGTAGCTCCTTTTATTTGACCTAGAAATTGCACTCCTACTCTCCTTACCCTGAGCCATCCAAACCCCAAATCTTAAAACTATGATACTCATTGCTTTGATTCTACTGTCTATTCTAGCTCTAGACCTAGCCTACAAGACTACAAAAGGGCCTGGAATGAACCACATATAATTGGCAATTAGTTTAATTACCAATTAATGATTTTGACTCATCAGATTATGATATTTATCATAATTAGCAAAATGACATCTATGGCTCTCAACATCACATTAGCCTTCACTTTGTCCCTTCTAGGAACACTTACATTCCGACCTCACCTTCTAGCTTTGAAAGATACAAAGTTTCATCCCGTCTGTCACACTTAGAATGAACCAAAACTCAAACACAAGCTCTGGTGAGTGTGCCTCCTCTGGAGACATTGGCTCTGTTACAGGGGAGAACAGCTCATTCCACTGTCGTTTCACAAAGACCCTTTCTGAGGAGACTGTGCTGCCCTGGTTGTAAAGCAAGCAGGTGCTTTATAAACTCTTCTTGAAGGTTGTTAAGTTCTGAAGAATCCTATTTAACCCGTCAGTACAAAGCCGAAGAGCATGCAGTTTTCATCTGCCCTTTTTTTTTTTTTTTTTTCTAATGGGTTTAGAAGTAACCAGCTAATGCATGACCTGATCAGAGTCGAGAAACAGGGGGCCAAAATATTTTTTACCATGAGGGAGGTTCAAGTGGTACATAATCTGGTCTAATCAAACCATGTCTTTTCTTTGGCATGTGTAGGAGTATGGGTGACTCCCAAATAGATACATCACTGGACAGTATCCCCAGAGCATGAGTGTCCTCCTCCTGAAAGCTGGTATATGGAGCTTTAGATGACAAAAACCAATATGCCATGTTACGTTCTCTTGTATCTATTTTAAATACCCCAGTACCAGGGAAAGCTCCCACTTTGTGTAGTGAAGGCTTTAGTGCAGAGAGACAGATAATATCCAAGTACATATATTATAAATATGGGAATAAGTGAATGCATGTGTAGATATAATTATGGTATTATAGTAATGAAGACACGCTAAAAGTATCCAGTGATAAATGCCATGAAGCACAAACAAGCAGGAAAGATAGAGAGCAGATGTAGCTTGGGGGGCAGGGGTTGCTGTGTTAGAGAAGGTGTCAGGGAAAGGTCACTGGTAGCTTAAGTTTGACCACAGAACTGAGTGAGGGAGTTGATTTTGTGGCTTTCTTAGGGAGAAGAAGTCTAGGTCCAGGTGTAGCAAATTGCAAAATTGTGTTCTATTTGCTCAAAGAACAAGAAGGGGGCCACCTCCATACTGTTTGTTTTCTTCTGTGCATTGAAGAATGGTAGCCTTGACAAATAGCCACAAATTTCAGGGTCCCAGATATGTCATTCTCTGGTATTTCCCAGCCCAGCTTCATGCACAGAGTCCAGGTTCTCTCATTAATTTTCCATGTTTGCCATTATGGGCACATAGTGAGGCTGCTCTGCTGTTATTGTCGTCCTTACAGCAAATATACTGTTTTTTTTGTGAGAAATATTTTTTTAATTTCATTTATTTATTTTTACTTATTTGTTATTTCTTTAATTTTTGCTGTGACAGGGCCTGCTTTATTTTAGCAATTAAAAAAAAAGAATATTGCTTAAAAGGTATAATTTATCAAGTAGAGGAAAGGTTGTCTGACAAGGGTGCAGAACCCATACTATAGGCATCTCTATGTCTCTTCACTTTTCTCCTTTTTTCTGTTCTTTCTGGGCAGGAATTTCCACTCACTCCCTTCAATAACAAGACCAGCTACTTTTGCTGCATGCCTGCTACATTCCAGGGAACATTCTAGACAGTTTGTATTTCTTAGCTTAGGTGTTTTCAGCTCTTACAGAAGCTTACTGTTAAAACATATGCCTTAAGATTGAGAAAGCAAAATGAACATAATGATTAGTACAGTGCTTGATACACACTAGACACCTACCATTGGCAGCTAATATTACTACTGTACTCCTTCTCTCCCTCCTCCCTTCCTTTTTTCTTATTCCTGTCTCTCTCCCTCTGCCTCTGTCTCTCTCATTAGTTCCTTTTTTTTAATTACTGTGTTGATACACCTGCTAAAACCAGTTTAGGTAAGGAAGGGGCTATTTTGTCTCACAGTAAAAGGATGCTGTTCATCATGGTGGAAAAAAAGGTATTGTTGAGGGCAGCTCTAGCTGAAGGTAAGAGTGTGAGATGGCTGGTCATATTCTATCTACAGTTAGAAAGGGGAGAAAGAGACAGAGAGAGAGAGAGAGAGAGAGAGAGAGAGAGAGAGAGAGAGAGAGA
>CABHPP010084049.1:13560-23669 GCA_902168425.1 Peromyscus attwateri
TCTCTCTCTCTCTCTCTCTCTCTCTCTCTCTCTCTCTCTCTCTCTCTGTGTGTGTGTGTGTGTGTGTGTGTGTGTGTGTGTGTGTGTGACTTTATGGGATACTAAGGACACATCTCTGTTTACAAGAGGCTTTATGGGGGGAATATAGGAGGTAAGGCTAGAGGGCTTTGAGAATTTATGTGTTGATATGTGGAGTCCTCCTCATAGATGCAGGAACTCAGTCAGGCCCATACATGGAAGAAAGATAGAGTAAGGTAAGATATAAGATAATATGGGGTAGAACTTAGCAAAGCTGTGAAGCTATATGTACTGTATAGATCATATACATAGCTCAGAAAGACAGAAGGGGCAAGAACATATGGATGAATGGAGGAAGGGAAGGAAGAAGGAAAGAGAGAGATAGAGATAGAGATAGAGAGAGAGAGAGAGAGAGAGAGAGAGAGAGAGAGAGAGAGAGAACACCAATTGCTAACATTTAGAATATGTATGGGCCTGTTACCTGTACATAACATGCACATGTGAAACCTTCTGTCTGAACAATGTGGAAAGTTTTCAACATTTATTGGCCAATAGTACTTGGCAATCAAAAATTTGAAGACCAGTGGTCTGAGATGTGGTCTTATAGAAATTATAGTTTCCTTCGTAGCTCATATACTATTTCTCTCCACCTGTTAGACTGTGGAGAAAGAGGAATTGATATCATGGGGACACTGGTTCCATATTTGGGTCCATGTTTTCATGAACACTGAAGTATAAAAATTCTATTTCCTATCTGTTTGGGCCCTCCTAGTCTTCCCTTTTTTTCTCCATCCCTTATTATTTCCCTCCTATCATATTTCTTTCTCTTTATTCCCTTCCTTCTTCTGATGAGATAGGTAATGCAGCAATGTCCTCTGTCAGGGTACCTATACATGGGATACAGTGAACAGAAAAAAAAAAAAAAAAAACACCGTATGTCTTTCCAGATACATCTTCTCCATTGTATCTTTCAGTAATCCAAAGGGAATTCCAGATTCTATGGAATCCTTTTAGTAGAATAAAGTCGAGCCAGAACCATGATGGATATAACACTTGAGATCTGGTCCTCTGCCCTTACCATTCAGACCCATTGACATTTCCCTGCATATCAGCCCAATTTCAATGATTTGCCTGCATATTTTGGGAGACTTTAATGCTGTTAGAGCCTTCTTTGACTAGTAAGTGATATGGGTTGACGTCTTTAAAGGAGGCAGTAACCAGTGACTTCCATGTGTGATATGTAAGCATTCCACCTTCTTCATCCCTTGACTAGAACAGTTCCAAGGCATGTTTTGTACACAGAGAAGCTCTGACTGTATACTATGGTAGCTGACTGAATAATACACATTTTATTGTCTAGGTTTCTTCCAGATGTATCCCCTTGGCATTCTTCTTCCAAGGTTTCTACCAAAATAAGCTCTATGCTCTAGGTCTTCTCTGAAGACTTGTGTGAACACTCAACTTAGAGAATGGGGCTGATGGGACAGGGTGTTAAATGAATCTCCTTAGAGTCCTGTGATATGTATATATCAGAGGAAGGATCTGGCCATTCTCCTAAGGTAAGAAAACAGAGTTGAGAAATCACAGTTCTATGTGCAGCAACAAAGACAGTCTGTCTTTCTCTGGAATACCTCACTTAGAAAAAATAGTGATGCAAAGCAGCAACTAGTTGGCTCCTTGGAGCTTCAAACAGGGACTCAGTCAACATTTTAAAAACAGAGCCAGGTGGGAAATAGTTTAGACTTTAATGGACCATGGAGTCTGTTATAACTACTCAATTCTGCTGCTGTTGTGTGAAACCAACCATCAACAATGTGCCAAGCACTGATTCTGATTGTGTTGCAGTAAGATTTATTGACACAAAGTGCCGAAATTGTCCTGGCACTGTGGTTTCTGCCATTCCTGTTAGCTTTGAATTACCTTCATCTCCTTAAACAAGCATTCACCTTACGTTTATTTTCACACCCTTTTCCCTTGCCTTCCCCTCTCCCTCCTCTTCGTCTTTCTCATCCATCTGGTGTTGCCTGTCTGTACTTGAGGGCATATCTCAGGGTTTCTTTCCTTTGCAGATTCTGTCTAAATATTCCCAGGTGCTGCCATCCACACTCTAATCCTAATGCTTACTCTTCTGTCTCGCTGCTAACATCTTATTATTCTTATATTTGCATATTACTTGGAGAGGAGCCTCTGAGTCCTATCAAAGTAGCATCAGTGCAAAAAATTTTTAAAGTGGACATTAATTGGCGTCATAATTGAATTTTAAATATGAGCCTGGAGCACTTTTATTTTTCCAAAATCTGTTAACAACGGTGCTGTACTGAAGTCCCTTCTGTAAGGGCATGGTGACATATGTGCTAGTTTTTCTGGGAATGTTTAGGTTCATACCCCTTGTGCCCTCTTTACCTCTCATTAGTGCCCTGGAATTTGCAGTAAATTACATGGCTACCTCTTTAGTGACATCCTAGTAAGATATTTATAACTTCTTGGTCACTTTAAAGAACTAAGATTTACTCTTCTCCAATTGAAATCCCTGGCCTCTGTCACTAGATGATGAGCCTCTAGCAGGAGTTCCACATGCTCTTCCTGATGTTCTATCCTTGCTTTCCTTGTTTTAAGCATGAGAAAAGAAGAAAAAGAAAAAGATATTCCTTACGTGACTGTTCATTGTTGATTCTCATGGCATATCTCATTTATTGTTGCTATTATTCTGGCTTGAGATCTTATGTGTCTAGAACACAAGGACTGGCCTTCTCATAAGGTATATTTGGTTATATTTGGGGGGGAGGGTCACCTTTTTTGAGAGGATCCTGGTTTAGGCTTGGCCTCTTCCCCTCCAACTACCATTGGGGGTTGGTCAACTCCAACCTCTTGCTTCCAGAATCCTCAAGCTTACTGTGTGCCCTCTTGGGGAAAAATAGGAAGGTGGTTGAATCTCATAGAATGCAATGCAATATGATGCAATACAATACAATACAATATAATATAGTACAGTACAGTACAATACAACATAACATAACACAACATAACATGGTTTGCTGATATGCTATTCTATCAGCTCTACCCAGAAAATGTCATTCCCTACTGCTAAGCAATGCTGATGTCTTGTCCTGTCTTCCATTTTCTGCTTCCTAGATCTTCTCCTTTCTTGACATTCCAACAATCATGGTTTCTGTCAGATGTAATTAGTAGTGGAGAATGGTGTTGATGGTGGAGCACTCTGTCTTGTGTAACCTTAGCTTACAGGAAGCAAGTTAGTGGTCATTAGTTGTCTGCTCTCCTTTGTTTTTAGGGTACTAACAAGAAATAGCTTGCCTTTAAACTCTCTTCTTCCAAGAGATAAATTCCAGTTCTTGCACACAGTTTCTAACATCTTTTATCATTGTCATTGTTTTGTTTGTTTTCAGACAGGGTTTCTCTGTGTAGCCATGGCTGTCCAGGCACTCTCTCTATAGACCAGGCTGGCCTTGAACTACAGAGGTCTGCCTGTTTCTGCCTCCTGGGTGCTGGGATTAATGGGTGCGTCAACAACGTTTGGCTTGGCCTCTGACATCTTAACAATAATGATGGTTACATGGGAGAGAGGCTATTATTCTCTATCCTTGTACCAAGTGAGGGAGAACTTAAAATATCTTTTGCTCTGACTCTTCACTCTTGTTTACAAATAAAAAAATAGATGAGTCAGCATTGGACTAGTCTTATTCAAAAATAAGCTCATGTTCTTATTTGCTGACTTTGAGACTCGTCTTATCTACAAGATAGAGCTATCTTTTCTGTTGCTTAATGTGTCTGGGCCTCAGGGCAGATTTCGGATCAGTCTTGATTAAATTATATAACCATCTTTTGGTCAAGTATCACTGCCAGGGAGAGAAGCTGCTTGTCTAGCTAGATCACAGCTATGGGTTTATTTCTGGGCTGGGAGGAAGGATGAGATTACTATGATTGAAATCCCCTGACCCTCACAGGGAAATGTCGTTTTTAAAATGAATAGGTAGCAATATCTCAAAATGGGAAGAGTAGAAGAGACAGTGGCCTGAAGAAGATGGAAGAGGAAAAGTCATTCTAGCCAGATGCTTGTGGTTATATCAATTGATGATAGATTTCTAAGTGAACCAGTAGAAACAAGAAAAGCTTCCCATTCGAGCATAGCTAATTTTTTTTTAACCCAGAGAATTGTAAGCTAGAGACTGGCTATTGACTTGGCATGGATTGTTACTGAACAGTAGCTAACTGGTATATATGCCAAGGAATAGTAGCCTTTTAGTTACTGTATAGATGTGCTACTAAAAATTGATCAATATATAACTTATTTTTGCCATAACTAACACAGGTGTGAACACATATGCGTATATAAATGCGACATATGGGCTACAAGTTACTGCAGTAAGATCTTCTGGCACATGCTAAGGTGTGTAGATGGTGGGCATAATTTGATTAAAAACTTGACAGTAATGAAGGAGTCTGAAGTACTACAATATTCACAGAACATTTGTTCATGGTTAGTAAAGAAAGTATGATCAGGAGAGTAATTATGTTGAAATAATCACATGGTACTGAAAGATGATCATATTGGCATTGCTCCGGTAAACTCATAGAGATATGGGTGACTTTTGTTTCTTTTTCAACACCTTGGTCACAGCACTGTGAGACTCTGAATAGAAGACTAAAGCTGTAGCTAGACTCCTGACCCATGGAAACCATGGAATAAGAAGCACGCATTGTTTTAAGATGTTAATTCTGTGCAATTTATTATGCATCAATAAAAAATGAGTACAGGGAAATGAAAGCCAGTTCAGGGTCAACTATTGCTCTATCTGAATAAAACTGTGAAGTCCATGGGGAAAGTGCTATTCCTGTCAAGCACAATGGTTAACTTCTTTTGCCCTGTGAACAAATAGAGCTACTTATTAGTGCCATGGCTTTGGGTGATACATATTTAATTGGGTTACTAATATTTAAATTAGAATGGTGACATCTTGAGTATTAGAAGTATTAAATGTGGTGGTCCAAGAAATGCTTTGTATAGCACATGTCACCTAATAAGCACTTGGCAAGCATTATCTGTCAGTCAACTGAAATCTGTTGTATTTACCACACTTATAGTACACACCTATGTAAATACTCAATTTATGTGTATAAAGAGCAAGGGCTGAACAGCTGAGTGGGTGACTTAACAAATGGTGGAGAATTGGATAGATGTTGAATTGTTACTCCAGAGACTCAAAGCACATTTATTTAAAAAGTCACAGCTTTTAAAGTTTAATCCTGCCATCGCTTTTGAAAAAAACAGGCAGTAGAACGCAGAGCTTACACAACACCCTTGTTATTCTATAGCAGCTGGGAAAACACATGACTCTGTGTTCAGATGTGGTGTCTGGCGACTCCCACAGGGATCACATCTGGAAACTGCCAACTTAGGAAGGGCCTTAGGATTCATCATTCTTCCTTTCTCTCCTTTCCTTTATTTAGACTTTCCCTTTGTTTTCTTTCTATTAACTCCATAGTTAACTGCAAACTCACTTAGCTTTCTGCCATGTTCTCCCTGACACCATTGCCAAAAGAACATCATGAAAGAACATGCTTGTTGAACAGCAGATGCAAATTATCCACATGAAATATAGTTATTTCTTAGTGGATGAGGTTAGGAAGAGGGGTAGACACAGGAATTTTTACCATCTAAGTTTAAACTCTGTGACCACGACCTAGATATGAAGCAATGGAGTGATGTCTATTTAATAAATATTATAAACTGGGGTAAGAGAGTCTGTGTCTTAGTTAGGGTTTATTTTTAAAATTATTTATTTATTTGTATGTTATGTGTGAATGCTCTGCATGTATACCTGCATGCCAGAATAGGGCATCAGATCCTATTACAGATGGGTGTGAGCCACCATGTAGCTGCTGGGAATCAGGACTTCTGGAAGAGCAGTCAGTGCTCTTAACTGCTGAGCTATCTCTCCAGCCCCTTAGTTAGGGTTTCTATTGCTGTGATGAAACACCATGACCCTTAAAGCAACTTGGGGAGGAGAGAGTTTATTTCACATACATTTCCATATAACAATTTTTTCATCAAAATTAGTGAGAGCAGGAACTCACACATGGCAGGAAGCTGGAGCAAGGAGCTGATACAGAAGTCATGGAGGGGTGTACCTTACTGGCTTGCTCTCCATGGCTCACTCAACCTACTTTCCTATAGAACCCAGGATGACCATCCCAGGGATGGCACCACCCACAATGGACTGGGCCTTCCCAAATCAATCAGTAGTTAAGAAAATGCCCTATAGTCAGAGGCATTTTCTCAATTGAAGCTACCTCTCTGGCAACTCTAGTATGTGTAAAGTTGCCATAAAACTAGCCAGTACAGTTAGAGTATTTCAGAATTATACAGAACAACTCTGAAGCTATGTGAATTTTCTTTAAATAACCTTTCCTTATTCCTTACAGGTCTGAGTTGCAGATGTGTGATAATATAGAGTCAGGGATCAAAAGAGCTGAGGTAGAATCCAATTCTTCCTCCTCAGGTGCAGCTGGGTAAATCAGAATATTTCATGATCTAATGAAATAATAACACAGGGAAGATAGGGTTCTATGCTAGTGAAGACATCAAAGAGTTTGGTCACAGTATGTGGAGAAATCAAGAAGGAACTAAGCTAGAAACTTCCTCTCTATTGGCCAGATTTCATAGTTCTGGGAGATGTTATACAGGATTCCAGGGTAGATACGTCATCAGTAGTCTTACCTACCTCTGGGCATGGTAAGCTACAATAAAAAGCAAGATGTGTACACTGGTGTAATAGTGGCATGACTGATATAGGTGTAACAAGTTGTTATCTGATTGGAGTCTAGTTCCGGTAACCCCTGCCTGACATTTTAAACCTCACCAAGAGCTGGAGGCTAAAGAGATAATAAGCCTTACTGGTGAACTTACCACTATCATTTTTCTAAATGGACATGTGATCAAACTGTCTTGTAAATGTTAAAGATTAGTGCTGCTTTCATCTTTAATCAGAGAGGTTTTTTCTTTTCTTTTTCTTTCTTTTTTTTTTTTTTTTTTTTGGTTTTTCAAAACAGGATTTTTCTATGTACCAGCCCTGGCTGTCCTGGAACTCACGCTGTAGTCTAGGCTGGCCTCAAATCACAGAGATCTGCCTGCCTCTGCCTCCTGAGTGCTCAGCCTAAAGGCATGTGCTACCACCACCTGACCAGAGAGGCTTCTTATTGCAACAGGTAATGCAGAGACTCATACCTGCTTTAAAACAACATTGAGAATAAAGGACAGTGGAGCCCTTGATATAAATGGGACATCTATATAAGTCCTTCCAAGGCTGAAGAAAACTCATGGAGGAAGAGACAGAAAGAAAGGAAGAGCTAACAGATGCAGAGGTATGTTGCCAAAAGGTATCTTGTCTTTACATGGCATTACACTCATAAACTCATTTTGCTTGTTTTTCCCTGCACAAGATCTACACAAGACTAGGGTAGTCAACATTTCATCATCAAACACGAGATGATTAAGGAGACCCCAACTCATCCTAAGAGACTATTGACAGTCATGGCTAAGGTATTCAGTGGTATAGTCACTTATACGTTGTCCATGGCCCAGTAAAAACTTTCCACTCATGCTAATGCATGCAACCTTAATTAAACACATTGATTCATACACAAATAAAAAAAATGAACGTCAAACAGGGACTTGAGAAGAAAGTATTCAGTGGTAGCATCAGGGAAGAGAGCAAAAGACTAACTGAGGGTGAAAATTAATGCAATTTCTTGTATACGTGTATGAAATTGACAAAAATAAAAATTTTAAAATGAAAATAGAATTACATAAGAGAATGGAAGGAAGGGTTTTTTGAGGACTTTATGAAGTTGTCTTGTAGCAATTCCCTTCCTCTCTCTGGGATTCCCTTTCCTCAATGATGAAATTTGGGGGCTGGTCTGAATCAATCTGAACTGCAAGCAGTAAAACACTTGAACATTCTGTGAGGAGGACTCATGATTGTTTGGGAAGCCAGACTCAACACTTTCTAGAGTTTTTTGTCAAAGAAATTAGACCCACTGAATTTATTTTAAAACATAGACTTCCTGATGAAATTTCTTTTACAGCTTACGATAAAAAATAAAAGTGTGTGTTTAGTGTTGGTGCCTGCATTCTCGAAGTCTTGGCACCCTCTGCTATCATTCACAGAAAGCTTATGAAACAAGGAGCTATGAAGTAGTACTGAAGACCAAGTCAAGCATACTTAGCATGAAGGTCAAAGGATATAAGCTCAGAAGAGGTAGGTTCGAGGCTCTGTCTTACTTCACAGTATCCACATTGCAATTGTTGACTCCTTAACTTTTTGTTTCAGTTTCCCCAGTGTTGAAGACATTTCTGTGATGTTTTAGTTTGTCCATGGTCTTAGTTTCCCCAACCATTTAGTAAGTATCAGTCACCCTCTCATGAGCATTCTAGGTGTCATGAGATGGATAATCATGAAGATAACTTATATAATGCCTTGCACCTAGTCACCACTGGAAATAGAGAATTTTCAGGTGTACTGCTCCTTTTACTAGGTGTGTTATTAAACACAAACTGCCAGTGGTCTTCATTGTACAAGCTAGGATTTAAGGGCACTTAGAGAGATGCTTAGATGAAGGACACATCAAGTATATATATATACATATATATATATATTCCCCGCTATTGCTTTGCTGACTTATGAAATACATCAAAGGGCATTGTGACTGTGTTGCCTCATGAGAAAGAAGAACAGGTAAACTCCCTTGGGCATCAGAGACAGGAGTCTAATAGCTCATATTTCTGCTGCTATCCAGCTGGTTTACTTTTAGCATTTAGCCTCTCTTCTTTCCATGACATTTATCTTTTCAATTAAGTAAGTGGCAGAAATATTTTCAAGGCTTTGGATGAGGTGCTGCCTGATCCTTGTTTTTACATTTAGGAGTTGAACACAATTGTTGTGTCTTCTCGCTGATTTTGGCTAGAGCAAGGTGTGTCTTTGAGGGCAAGCTAGAAGCCTGAGATGAAATGTGACTATTCCCAAGGAAGGAAGCTGGAGTTTTTGACTTGCCTTTTCTTTGCTGTCCAGTGGACAGAGATGTGAAGGGCTATCCACAATCAGGTCTATTAATTAATAATGACTCACCAAAGGCCTTTGGCATGTTACTCACCCACTGTGCTTTCTTAATCCTCTGAACACTCCTATGTGTTAGGAAATAACATTCTTGCTTCTTTATTTAAATGAGCTACAGGCCTCTGAAGTAGTGTCAGGTTTTGGTTATGATGTGAAGAATTCAGTCAAGATTACATATGCTGACAGAGACTGAGATTTGTAGGGTGTTTAGGAGCTGACACACTGAAGGAAGAGCCCATTTAAGTGATGTATGTGGCAATATATTTTGATAACCAAGGGTTGATATCTTGAAGAAAGAAGAGAAACTTCAAGTGAACTGGATGAGTGACTTTACTGTGTGAACTTACAGGGACATGGAAATAAGCACATTGACCAATAACACGATGTTTCAGGGAGATAGCAATATTCTCTATAAATACCTCATGATTCAGAAATCTTGTTTTCTGGTTTAGATTCTAGCTATAGTTTGTAATTTGGTCCTTTCTTCTTTCCTTCCTTCCTTCCTTCCTTCCTTCTTTCCTTCCTTCCTTCTTTCCTTCCTTCCTTCCTTCCTTCCTTCCTTCCTTCCTTCTTTTCTTTTCTTTTTCTTTTTTTTTCTTTTTTTTTTTTGTGGAATTAGTTCCAATACCTTTGTCTGCCCGAGTCAGAGAACAGCACATCTGTTCTCCATTCCTGTCTGGATGTAGTGTGCTATGCTAAACTGATTACACGACACCGACAAACATTTTATGAAGAACAGGAGGCATTCACTAGATGCAGCCAAAATCTCATCAGCCCTGCACAGTTATTGGCATTGTAAACTGGGAGTCATGTCCACCGTTCAGAGTTCTGTAAAAGCAGAAGCGCTATCATATAAAGTTGGTGGATGGGAACTGCACAACTGCCTTGTTTGTTCAGAAACCCCAGAACTGCTCTGTGTGTGTGTGTGTGTGTGTGTGTGTGTGTGTGTGTGTGTGTGTG
>CABHPP010084050.1:0-17110 GCA_902168425.1 Peromyscus attwateri
AAAGAAAGAAAGAAAGAAAGAAAGAAAGAAAGAAAGAAAGAAAGAAAGGAAGGAAGGAAGGAAGGAAGGAAGGAAGGAAGGAAGGAAGGAAGGAAGGAAGGAAGGAAGGAAGGAAGCAACGTTCTAAAGTGAGTGTGGTGGGTCACACCTGTAATCCCAGTAGCTGGAAGACTGAGGGGAGAGGAATGCCATGAGCTCCAGGTCACACTGGACTGCAGAGTGAGAAAAGTTACTTCCCAGATTTCCTGCCTGCAAAACTGCATGGGAAGGAGCTCCACAGCAGAATTTGACCCTCTTCCTGTTTCTAGGGTGGGTGATTGGTTTGTCTGTTGGGCACCAATTACCTCTCTATGAGAGTAATTCCTTGCATTATATATGAACTTCACTAGATATTTTTCTAGAGCAAGGAGGGGCTTTTAGAGACTTGAGATGACCTATGACTCCACCACTGATGTTTTTTCGACCTAGACCGCTACTGGCCAGTTATGGGACTAACCTCATTGCTGAAATTTTACTATTCTTTTTTTATTTCCAGGCTCTAGATGCCATGAACAGCCACCCTACCCCCACCCCTGCCTCCCACTTGGACAATTAACAAGGAGCTGAACCTCCTGAATCTCTTTAGGGGAGCTAGTATTCCACCCCAGGCTAAGGAATTTTAAGACCCGAGTGACTTAAAGGTCAGTTAGAAGAATATTCTCTGAAACGTCTGACCTTACTCTATGCTGTCCCTTCCCAGTGATGTGCTGGTCGACTCTACAAGCTCCCAGAGCAACAGAGCCCAATGTAGCCTGAGGCTTCTTCCTACCCTGAGTGATGCCTTGTTATTAGCACCGCTCACAGAACATCCTATCACACGGCATGACTAGCTGTGTCATCACCTTCAATATTAACTACCTCTCGGGGTTTGTCACAGCACATTTCAAAATCTGAACACGTGTGTCTCTGACTAAATTATGAGCTCCCAGAGGGCAGAAACCGTGATTTAGATTTCTATTGGCTTGGGTAGAAGTTGATTTTAGGTGACTCCGTGACTCAGGCAGAGGCCTCTAGAGAGCAAACTGGCGTGTGTGTGTGTGTGTGTGTGTGTGTGTGTGTGGTGAGCTGGGATGCAGCTGTCCACAGAAGAGCTGATGCGGTGAGAGAGGAGATGTCGTGGGTCCAAGGACTCCGTTTGGAGGAAAGACGGCCTTTAGGGTATGAGAGAAAACTGAGGTTTCCAAAGGAAAAGGCAGACTGATGACAAGAAGGCTGCTGAGTCCCGAAAGCTGTCAGGTGACCTGGTCACCAGGACAGAGGAGGCTGCTGTATCTGGCAGCTGGGAAGTTGATGGTGGTCTTTGGGACCCTCACAGCACAGTGTCACCAAGGGACAAAGCTACAAAGAGTGACGGAGTGAGGAAACAAGGCAGAGGCAGCCTTTTCAAGAAATCCAGGAGCGAAGGGCCGTCTGGCGCACAGGAGGCATTTCGGAGCATAGCTTATCATATGAACGTGAAATGGGTGGATATTTTAATAAACTGTCCTGGTATTATAAGAGAGAAGCCATGCTTATGGAACAGGGTAGGAGGAGCCTTTGAGGGGGGAACTTAGTGTATGTGTGTTCCCTTCTTGCAGTACTAAACCCTGAACCTTGTGCATGCTAGCTAAACACTGTAGCACTGAACTACATCCCAGGCCTGGAACAAGCCTTTGCAAGGGAGCATTTAAAGATGGAGGTAAGCCAGGTCTGGGTAGAAAAAGATGGGATCCTCAGTCCAGATGGAGACCACAGACTCAGGAAGGAGAAAGGTGCTTTCTGTGAGATGAGCATGATGGAAGACCAGAAAGGCAAAGGAAATGGCTATTTGTGGTGATGGCTTCCCTGGTAATTTTGCTAAGTACTCAAAATGACCCTGGCTCCTCCTGCTCTGTGTAGATGAATTACAGTGGCTTCTGGTAGCTCCCAAGCCTCTCACAGAACGAAGAAATTGCCACCACTGCATCAAAGATGTCTTCTCTTCCTTTTTGTACGACACAGTGCTAGGCTGGCCGAGACTTTTGAGGGCAGGCTCAGAGAAGACGCACTGCTGAGAGTCTAGAACAGCAAAACACCTCCTTCAAAAGCAGAGAGGTCAGCAATAAAAATTATTTTAAAAAAATTTTTCACCAGTTAATCCACAGCCTGAATACAAAGGTGGGATGAAAAGTAATGGGGAAAAGCAACTCCAAACTTTATGATCTGCACTTTTCCTTTTCATAAGCCTGGCAAATGCCAGCAAGAGGCAAATCCCACTTCCAAGGACAGCAGAAGCTCCATCTACTCCCTGACCTCTCCATGCGTCATAAATATCCCCACAGTCATAAATATCCCTGATGAGGAAGCAGAAGGCTCTTAATTGACTCCAAGTAATTTCATGGTGGAGGCTGCTGGGGGAGGTAGACAGAATGAGAAAAGGACAGGGTGAGGGACCTCCCAGGAGGAAACTGGAGTCTAATCTCCTGTCTTTAATGATGCTGTATCTGTGTGTTGATTTAAACCATGAAAATAAAAACTAGCTCGTGATCCACTGGGAAGACCATATTCTTCTCGGGTCTCAGGCCAATTCCCTTCTGGTTAAATCTTACGGCAGTTGATGTTCTTTATGATATACCATTAGAAAATAAGAGTCATCGCTGGCATTTATTAAAAAGAAATGTTAGAATAATGGATAAACGAGCGGCGGTGTCTTCAGGCAATAGAATTCTATGTACAATAAAAAACTGTGCACTACTGAGCATGGAACACAGGTGAGTTTCAGAGACAGTCTGCAAAGCTGGGTATAAAGCTGGCAGGCCAGGTTTATAATCCCAGCACTTGGGAGGCTAAGGGAGGTGCATCTTGAGTTTAAGGCTAGCCTGACTATATACAGCAAGTCTTACACTAGCCTGAGTTATTCAATGAAACTGTCTCAGAAGCAAAAAAATAAAATAAAATCACAAAATATAAAAGTAGTGCATACTAAATGAACAAAGCAGCATTATTATGCACTGCTTTGTGAACACATGTGAGTCTGGTGAGAGACGTTATGTCTATAGACACAAGTTATAGGACATAGGTGTGTTACTATAAATAAGCAGACAGGGACATAATTGTGAGTCAGTTGTGTCATTGTGAGCCAGTCCCTGAGGTTCAGGAATGGATGGAATTTCACCTGTGCCCACTCCACCACCAGTCCAGCCAAAAGACCCTGGAAAGGAACCCACCCTGGGCTTGGGACCTCAGGGAATTTGGCTTGCTGCGCTAAAACACATTGAAGGACATCCTGTTTAGAAGCCAGTCTGAAACAGCCCAGGCTGTTCTAGTGAGGTCGTTCCTATCTCAAGATGCTGCATTCTGTGGTTATAAGTGAGAAAAGGGGGAGAACTGGGCGCTCCAAGGCCACGTCTTGCACATGATTCCCTTTCTAGAATGTTCTATTTTTCTACATCCTGTGACAAAATGACAGAAGCAACTTAATGCAGGAAGGTTTATTTTGGCTCATGGTTTATGGGAATACTGTCTACAAAGATGGGAACATACAAGAGCGTGAGGTGGCTGGTCATAGTATGGCTGTAGACAGGAAACGGGAATGTCGGTGTGCATACTGTTGGTAGACATGCTTCTCCTCTACTCCTTTTTATTCAGTTGAGGTTCTCATCCCATGGGATGGTGCAACCCACAGTCAGGGTATGTTTTCCCTACTCAGTTAATCACCTCTGGAATCACCCTCACAGATAGGCCTGGAGACGTCTCCTGGGTGATTTCAGATCCAGCCAATCCGACAATGAAGGTTAACCCCTTGTTAACTTGACACCCGAACACATCACTTTAATTCCTAACATTCCACCCCTGGCTTCATAAAAGTCTCATAGCCATCTCATAACGCAAAATGTATTCAGTTCATCTCCAAGAGCCCGCCCCCCTCAAAGTCTTAACAATTCTAAATTGTTCAAAAATCCAGAATCTCTTCCATACTCAAAGCAATCTCCTAACTGTGAGCCTCTGAAAAGTTAAGAATAATAAAACATTTCAAGGGCTGGAGAGATGGCTCAACAGTGAAGAGCAAGTACAGAGAAACCAAATTTGGTTCCCAGCACCCATGTCAAGTGGCTCACACTGCATATAATTCCAGCTATTGGGGATCCAATGCTCTCTTCTTGACTATGTGGGTGCCTGCACTTGCACACATGTGCTCATACACACACACACACACACACACACACACACACACACACACACTAAAAGTAAAATAAGTCTTTTTTTAAAGTTACGTATATTCAATACATAGTAACAGAATAAGCATTGTCATTCCAGAGGGAGGAATGGGATTATAGTGAGGAAAGATTGAGCCAAGGCAAACAGAAACCCAGCAGAGCAAACACCAAATCTGTCCGCTCCAAATGCAGCCTCTGGAGCTCGTGATGGAATCGTCTGGGCTCCAACAGACATAGGCAGCCCAGCTCCTCCAGGGCTGCTGCTTTTAGCACACATAGCCTCTCTCTTGGGTTGGGTCCACTTTGCTCCTTCCGCTTTCCTCAGAAGACATGGCATGGGCCTGGCTTCTCAACCAGCCTAGGATCATCATTGCAATTGATGCTTCACCTTCAAAGCGTCACTCACTGGCCTCTGAGGGCATGTCTGTCCCTACATCCAACCTTGCTACACATTGTCTCACCTCAGTGACTTGTAGGACCTGATGAAATCCTCCATCAACCGCCCCCCCTACAAAGCTCGCATTTTTACACACTTGTAAAATAAACACAGCATAGATAACGCTGACAGGTTATTCTGCCAACTCAACATGGCCTGGCCCACTTATACCACAGCTATAAAGGTCTCTGGGAGCCTTGGGGGGGGGGGGGGACGGACGACACTTCCTTGGGCAGTTGTTTGAGAGTAGAGAGCTCCTTTAGCTACATTTTCAGTTCAGTTTCTCTTCTTTCAAATGAATTTACATTTTCACAAGCTGGGCTTTTGATGTGTGGGTCTTGCCCTCAAGATATAGGTTCCATTCCTAGTGCAAAGTGAAAGATTTCTCCTTAATTGTGCTAATCTCTTTAACAAGTACAGCTGCTTTCTCTCCACCCTCATCTGCAACTTTAAACACACACATGCTCTTATCCTCACCGAACTGATCCTCTTCCTGGATTTCTCCTCCCTTTGCTGCTCTTTCTCTTTGCAAACCTGGATAAGAGCAGTGGGCAGCAATCAAGGCACAGCCTGGATACCATACTATCTTGAAATGTCCTGTTTCAAAACAACTATCTTATGAATTCAGTCTCACTCAAATTTCTCACAACATGGGAAGAATACAGGCAGATTCCTTGCCAGAATAGAACATCAATGACCTCTAAGCAAGTTCCTGATAGAGTTCTTATTCCCCTCTGAAACCTCATGAGCAAAGTCTTAATGTTTATATTTTTCTCCATTCGGATCCTACCAACTCCCACCAGAATGGACCATTGAGCTCCGCTTACAGCATTTTAGGGCTTCTCTAGTGCACACCTCAAATTCTTCTCATTCCTGCCATAAACCAGTTCCAAAGACCTATGAACTACAGTCAGGTTTATCATAGTAACAACCCTACTTCTGGTACCAATTTTCTCTATGAGTTATTTTTTTTTTTCATTGTTATGACAAAGTATCTGATAGCGGTGACTTAGGAAAGGAAGGACTTCCTTTGGTTAATGGTCTGGGGAGTACAGCCCATCACAGAAAATAGGTGTGGCATCAGGAGTGTGAGACCGCTGGTCACACTGCACCTGGAGCCAGGAAGAAGAGAGATATAACTGCTAGTGCAGGTGGCTTCCTTCTTGTTCCCTGTTCTGCCTCAGTCAAGAGGATGGTGCTGCCCACCTTCGGGGTTGGTCTTCCCTTCAGGGAAACCTCTCTGGAAATTCCCTAAAAGACCCTAAAAGGTGTGTTTCCTAGGTGATTCTAAATCTAATCAAGCTAACAACGATTAACCATCACAGTCGTCCATGTAGGAAAAGAAAGAGTGAATGGTGGTTGGGAAACAGCCTTAGAGGTGGAGCGGGAGAGGACCTGAGAAAGCGCAGACAGGAACTTTCTGGTGGAAATGCTTCACAGATTTTCATGGAACTTTGATTTGCACAGGTGTTTATAGATGTGAAGACTCAGCAAGTATGTACTTAATATTCACACATGTCTTACTTAGTGTTCTGTTGCTGTGAAGAGACAGCATGACCAAGCAACTCCTATAAAGGAAAGCATTTAATTGGGCTGGCTTACAGTTTTAGAGGCTTAATCCTTTACTGTCATGGTGGGAGCATGGCAGCAGGCAGGCAGGCATGGTTCTGGAGAAGTAGCCGAGAGCTTTGCATCCTGTCCTCAGGCGACAGGCAGAGAGGGAGAGACAGTCGGGACCTGGCTTTTGAAACCACAAAGCCCACCCCCCAGGGCACACCTCCTCCAACAAGGACACACCTCCTAATCCTTCTTAAACAGTTCACCAACTAGGGGTAAGCATACAAATGTATGAGTCTATTGGGGCCATTCTCGTTCAAACCACCACAACACATGTTGCTGATTCTAAATTTGCCGACAGGAGAATCAATGAATACTGAAGTATAACGATTCACTTGCTGAAAAGGAAAGGGCACTAACATCTGCAATTTGCTTTGAAATGCATCACTAAAACAAGATAAATTCATGAGTAGATAGAGAGATGAGAACATGGACAAACAAGATAAACAGTTTAATTAAATGTTAATGTCAAGGTCCAGGTGGCTCATAAACACCTCTTCACCATACCAGTTATTTTTCCTTTACTACGTCATCCAAGTTTTTGACAATAAAATTAAGAAGTGATGTCATTTTTCAATGGCAATGATTCACTGGTTACTGAGGTACAGGGAGTGCTTTGTAAACATTTTCCTAATCCCATTATCCTGATTTTGCAGGTCAGAAAGTTGAATTCAGAGGCTAAGTGGCTTGCTCAGAGACACAGTTATATGCACTGGAGCTGGATCTGCTTGATTCTCCTGCAACCGACACGTAGAGCTCCACAGGCTTTCTGCACTCAGGGTGAGGGACGCTTGTTCTCACCGGTTTCTGCACATGCTCCTCTGAGGCAGGGTCTGAAGACGAAGACTGAATAACAGTTTCTTCTTAGCTAGTTCCCCTCAACCTTCCTTCTTAGCACTAACTTTAGATTGACCTCAAAGGGATGAGGGGTGCATTTCTGATCCTCAGCCATGATCCATCAACAGCCCCATTAATATTAACTGAATGCTATGTTTAGGGACTTTGAAGAAATTTAAGACAGTGTCTGCATTCAAGAGTCTATTAGAAAGGCTAACCTAGCCTGGAGAACTCAACTCTCAAGCCAGGCATGATGGTACTTGCCTATAATCACAGAATTCAGGGGGGTGAGGAAGAGGATATAGGTCAGCCTGGCTACACAGTGAGTTCAGGTCAGCCTGGGCTGCATTAAATGGGGGTGTGTGTGGCAGAACAAAACCTAGACTCTGAACTTGACTTTGGCATGGATTGTGTGACCTTGAACAAGCTAGTTCAATCCCCTCATTTATGTAGTTAGAATTTATCCCACAAGTCTCCCTGACCCTCTGTGACTTTGACCCATGGATGCAGACAACATATGCTAATGGCTGCTGATGAGCACAAGCGTCTTGGGTGAAAAGTTGTCTCCTCAGAAGTGGAGTCTAAGCAGGGCCCAAAAGAATGTTCGAGGAGGGGAGCAAATGCCATTTAAGTAGAGAAAGGGCAGCCTCAGGGTCTGGAGGAGGGACAAACAGACTACAACATGGATACATGTAAACAAATGTTGATAATGGACCAAAGAAATTTTTTCACCCAAGTCTAGCTTGGTGAAGCAGTGAATTTACCAGAACTACCTATGGGAACGTGGGTGACTCAAAGGCTGCATCACTCACAAGCCCATCCAGGACGGGGATGACTCACAAAAGCTGCATCCCTAGAGCTCCTGGGACAACTGATCACAGCATCTCTTCTTACCAGCAATTGTTTGCTGATAATATAACCTTGGGGGTCTTGTTAACTTCAGGAACTTCCTGAGCCTTTTACATTTCATTGACTTCCTGGTCCTGTATGTTTTACTTCCTGAATCTTATAAACTTCTTTCTTCCCTTCAAAGGAGAATGGTTCCATTTTGGAAGAAAGAGCTGCATAGCAAAACACAAATAGACAGGGCTTGTGGGGAGGGGGTGCATGCAGGGAGCAGGCTGAGATACAAGTTTTGACCTTAACTTCTGAGAAGGAGGATCTATCCCAGGGTACTGAAGCCTAGTGATGTGTGGGAAGATGGTATCTGAGAAAAATTAATCTGGTTATTTATAGCACGAGAAAAGGAAAAACACTGGTACAAATCACTCCAATCGGCACCTTATCATCAAACTGCAGCAGTCTCTCTGACCCTTTGGATCCTTGGTCCTCAGCATGCCGGTGCTCCTGTGAAGCACCTCAGGACAGGAGGCCGGGGTCAGCCTTCCCTCACCCTAACTGCAACAGCAAGCACACTTGGGAGTTTCAGATAAAACTTATTCTAAAATAAGAACTTGACAGACCTCAACTGAACAGCCTCAATTAATGACAGAAATAAGTAGCCAGGGCAAGAGAGATGTCTCAGCCAGTGAATGACCTTGACACCAAGCCCGACAACCTCAGTTTGGTTTCCAGAATCTACATGGTAGAAGGAGAGAACCAACTCCCAGAAGCTGTCCTCTGACCTCCATACACATGCCATGATGTGTGCGTACACACACACACACACAATGATTGGATAGGTGCAGAAATAAGTCCCAGACTAACATGTCAAGAGGATGTTACTGGAAGTTGATGCCTTCCAAGACCAACTGAGGTGATATTACATTTTTTTCCTGAGATGGAGATCTGACCAGAACTGAGATCCTCAAAGAAGAATTGGGAGAGCCATTGTGCCTGGAGCTGGGAAATCACTGGGCCAGTCTGACTCCCCCCAGCCCACCTCAGGCCTAATGGAACTCTCTGCTCAACTTTGTTCTTCCCACAAGGGCCTGCTCCAAAGTAGCTTTGGGGGCTCTCCCCCAACCCTTCACCCCCTTTCTTCCTCACCTGAACGCGCATTTAAGAGCTTTTCACCTTGTCAAATCGGTCCAAGGCCACAAAAACAAACTTGGGGAATTACACAGGATTTAGATCTTTGAGAACACTACCTTGAATCTCTCAACTTCTGCCTCTTCACAGGAGACAATAGGTGATGCTTATTTGCCAAATAGTCCTATTATTCAGATCTGTTGGGGTCCCCCTCTGGTCTCAGGCATTTCCTTGTCATCTGTCCTCCATGGGAAAGCTTCCTTTTAGTCAGGACTTCCTCACAGCTGTGTCGAACCATACTTGTGAGTGACCTCATGGTGTGTGTTCCAACTGTGTTGTATAAGAAATCGCCTAAAAGCTACAAGTTCCAGTTAATCATTTACTACCTTTTGTAGTTCTGTTAGGAGCTCTCAGTAGTTCTGGTTCAGAGTCTCTCATTCAGTCATGATCAGTCGATCGTGTGTCACCTGGGCCCATCGTCATCAGAGGCCCCCACTTCTAAGTTGGCTCATTCACTTGACTGGCAAGTTGGTGGCTGGCTTCTGCCCAGGGACCCAGTTCCACTCCGCACAGACCTCTCTCTGTTGCCATTCGATGTGACATTCACAGCTTAGCCTCACACACCACACACGGTCACGTCTACCTTACTTTATGGGTCACAACCCCTTCTATGTGAAAAGAGGAGCGCACGCAGAAGGCCCCAGAGTCACTGGAGGCCAGCTTGGAACTTGGCTCCACAGACTGTAGGGAGGCTCAGCATCCAAGAAAAGAGAAGGCAGTCCTCACATACCCCGGCAGGCAAACTAGCTATGAAGTGAGTGAGAAAGACTCTACCCTCCTGAAGCTTTGGAGCTGGTGGGAGACAAGTTTCACAGAAAGGATCGTTCTTGGAATAAAACCCAGTCCCCTTAGCTCTGCCCTCACCTACTTTCCTACTGGTCGCCTCCTCTCTCACTGAGCTCCAACCTCACTGGTCTTTTCTGCCATCCCCTCACAGATCAAGCCTTACCTTCCTTCCTTGGGGCTTTGCATCAGCTGTTCCCTGGAAAGCCTTCCCCCGGCTTCCTGTCATTCAGGTCGCCAGGGATTTGCCACGTGACACTTTCTTGAGTGTTCCTTATCTGCCTCCTGCCACGTGACATAAGCTGTAGGAGAACCTACGTCTTCCGCATTGCCTCATCCCTTGTCTGAGAGCAGCGGGTGCTATGGTAGTCACGAGGGAATGCGACGCCTCCTTTCTAACCAAGTGGTACCAATTCTTCCCTAGAGAATACGGTGACCTCAGCCGCAGCCACACTACTTAGCCAGCTTGCCTTGCAAAAGTGGGTAAATTGCAAAGCCAGGATCCAACCTAACTTCGCTGCCTGCCAGGTGAGCAAGCAGCACACCTCCACCTCAAGGCTCTTCCACCAACCCCCCAACTAGCCCAGGCCTGACTCCAGGACGGGTCTTCACTCTGGGTTCCCTTGACTTGATTTTCAATGTCCACCCTTCTCCAGGGAAGTTCCCACCTAGCCTCATTTTGCTGAGCATGCATTTCTGGCCTTTCTGGGTCGAAATATGGAAAACAGTCACTCATTAACACTCCAGCTTTCCTGCTCGTCAGATGAAACAACATGATGCACCAGGACCCCCACGCATATTTATTTTTAAAATATGTTTTTTAATTTGAAATCACACGGCCGCTGCAGGTCTTCGGGCCACCTCACCTGCTGCGCTGTGTGATTAGCCAGGCCTTTTCTCACTGGGTGGCATGGCCGGCTAATGGTCTCAAGCTCCCCATGTATGTTTATCTTCAGTTAATTAAAATTTTGCCAAATCTTCCTCACAGCCCTTGCTCACAGCAAGGCCAAGCCTTGGCTTGTGGCCCTGATCTGGGCTAGCAGGCTGGATGGGGGCAGTCATCCTATTAAATATTAATCTAAGAAGGCAATCAGGCCTATGGGCTTCCACTCCCGAAGTTCTCCCGCTGGGAAGTCCCAGACCCATGCCAGAGCTCAGCGCCTGCGGCAACTCTCGCTGCCAGGCCTTCGTCAGCCCCAGACACGGTTTTCCGAACTGTTTGATGATAAGTCTGAGCAGAATTCTGAGTGCTCTCTCTTAAAAATTGGGGTGAATTACACCACACGTCTGCCTGGGAATGGGATGTTAATGGAGGTGTGAAAGTGCGCCCTATAAATGACGAATGGGCCAATTTGACAGCGTTTATTTGGAAGTGCTGGGTTAGGTAAAGACTCACAAGTACCTCACACATCAGATGCCAGTTTTGAAACTGTCTCTGAGGGATGGGAGATAAGGGCAGAGCTGACCCCCTTGGCAGGACGGTGGAAGAAGCCCTCTCTCATGTTCACCTCCCTCCCTTCAGCTGCTGTTAGTTCTGTCCCAGCTCCCAGATCATTCCAGCGGGCACCCTGTGCTGCCCACTCTAGGAGACAGAAGAAACTCTTTACTGTGGGATTCATTTTGTCATTCAGAAGGATCTGCCGCTATCCAGTACCTGTGTCGGTGACTATATTTGGAAAGAGGGTCTTTGCAAATATAATTAGCTAAGAAAGGCGGCCTCAGTCCAAGGACTAGAGTCTTTAGAGACACAGATAACAGAGACACAGAGGCATGCACATTGCCAATGAGAAGGAAAGCAGAGATGGGATGACGTATCTACATGTTGAGCATCTCCAAGGAATGTCAACAGCCACCTGCACAAGGTAGAGACAGATCCGCCCAGACCCCTGCTGACACCTGGACCTTTAGACTCATGCCTGCAGAACCAGGGGAGAATAAACATCTGCTGTTTTAAGGCATCAATTTATAATGTTTACTGTGGCAGCCTTATCCGTGGACAGGCCTGCACCACCCTGGCACTTGCTCCTCTGCAGACTCTCTGCAGACTTCCAGTCACCCTGGACCCTTCCCTTTCTGGGATGTCAGGGACAAGGAAATCCCAACTTCCGTTTAAGACATGGGGATAACACTAAGGAGACAACCTCACCACACCTCGGCTCTTACCAGTGATTCTGGAAGCCTCACCATCCATGTTCTTGCCCAAGCAGAGGCCAGTGGATATGAAAGAATCACTTTTGATGATGGTGGGATATTGCTCTGTCTCAGGGGTCATCAACCTAATTCAAGTCTCATGGGCTGTCATCATAGACAGAGGGGACCAGACATTGGCACAAACTTGTACTATTCCAAGCCAAAATATGAGTTTTCATATTTTGGATTAATTCATTTTTCTTCTAAAAGGTGACTATTAGGAGGAGAGTATAACTCAATGGTAGTTTAATCAATCGAGTCTGAGTGTGCTCGAGGCACTAGGTTTCCTCCCAGCATGAAAAGAAGAAAGGGAAAGAGAGAAGGAGGGAAGAAGTAAGGAATGCAGGAAGTTAAACAGTTGGGTTTAATCCACTTAATCCTTCTAGAGTTAGGGAAAAGGTGAGGAGAGAGAAATAGGGACAGACAGACAGACAGATAGGGACAGAAACAGACTCAACAGCAAGCACCATCACTCAACTAGACCCTTGGATGACTTCAACCAACTACTTCACTGCTTCACCCAACAACAACAGAAGCCATACTCCTCTCACAAGCCCTTAGGAAGCAGTGGTAAGCTCTGTCACCTTTGTGGCTATAAAACGAACCTTAACACATTTAAAAGAACAGAAATCATAATGCCTGGGCTCTTGGGCTACAAGGAAACAGAAACTAGAAATCAATAACAGCACGCAGGAGGCAGAGCCAGGCAGATCTCTGTGAATTCAAGGCCAACCTGAGCTACAGAGTAAGTTCCAGGAAAGGCGCCAAAGCTACACAGAGAAACCCTGTCTCGAAAAACCAAAAAAAAAAAAAAAAAAAAGAAAAAAAAAGAAAAAAAAAGAAAGAAAGAAAGAAAGAAAGAAAGAAATCAATAACATAAAGACAGCTAGAAAACACAGCTATACGATGAACAGCATATTTACAATGACACATGGGTCAGAGACACAGTAGCATGGGAAATGTCTAAGCATCTGAAATAAAACAAAAATATAACTTATCAAAATGTGCAGGATGCAGCAAAAGCACTGTGGAGCAAAAAATAAATAAATAATATGGCACCGAATGTGTGTGTTGGCAACAACGGAATCATAAAATCAGTCATCTAAGTTTAAGGTCACAAGGAGAAGCTGGGCAGGAGAACATGCCTTTAATCCCAGCACTGGGAAGCAGAGGCCTCATCTACATAGTGAGTTCCAGGCCAGTCAGGGCCACACTGGAAGACCCGATTTCAAAATAAGTATATAAACAAATAATAAAGTCAACAGAAGAAAAAAATTAATGTGGGCTCAGCGGTGTGTGCCTGTGGGCCTAGTTACATAGTAAATAAAAGTGAGGACATGGCTGTTCCTAGAAGGATTTTATTGTAGATATGAGGGAGAGCACAGCCAGACGCATCTGGAAGAGCCTAGACTGAACATGGTCAGCAGAATAGACTGGGTCGTGAGAGGAGAGAGGGGGAGAGCGAGAGAGGAAGAGAAGAGAGAGGGAGAAAAGAAGGCCACGAGGACAAAAATGAACCAAGAGAACATGTGGCCAAAATAGCTGGGTTACACGGGAAAGAGAAGATGGGGGGAGGGAAGGGAAGCCCAGGGCCTGGAGAGGTTTAGGGTAGGGGGCAGTTGCTAAGGAACCAGGATTCTGTAACAGGCACTTGAGATGCTGTGAGAGCCTGCAGCCAGTGTCTGCTCTGATGCGTTAACAGGCATCTCAGTTAACCACATGTCCTGGGTTCTTTGGGACCTAACACTTAGGAGGCTAAGGCAAATGGTCACTTGAACTCAGGAGTTTGAGGCTAGCCTGGGCTATCACAGCAAGACCCCTGTATCATATAAAAAAAATCAATCAAAGAAACTATGAACAGGAAATCAATAGAGAAAGGCAGTAAAACTAGACGCTGGTGTTTTGAAAAGATCAGTAAAATCCATAAGCCTTTAGCCAGACTACGAGAAAGAAGAGATATAGATTACTGATATCAGAGATGAAAGGGAGGTTACTACTATAGTTTTTATGGGCGTTAAAAGGATAATGGAGAAATGGCACATACAACTCTGTGTTCATGAATTTGACAACCTAAATGAAGTGGGTCGATTCTTTGGGAGAGAGAATCTTCCAGAACTTGTGCCAGAAAAAAACCGACAAACTGAACAAGCTTTTGTGTATGAATGAAGTTGAATCAATGATAAACTGATTGAGTGGATTAACTGGTAGATTTCACCAAATGTTTAAGGAACCATCAGTACCAATTCTCTGTCATCTATTCCAGAAGACAAGACCAGGAGGGATGTTTCTTTTTTTTTTTTTTTTTTTTTTTTTGTTTTTTCGAGACAGGGTTTCTCTGTGTAGCTTTGCACCTTTCCTGGATCTCTCTCTGTAGACCAGGCTGGCCTCGAACTCACAAAGATCCGCCTGGCTCTGCCTCCCGAGTGCTGGGATTAAAGGTGTGCACCACCACCGCCCGGCGAGGGATGTTTCTCTACTCCCCCTATAAAGTCAACGTGACTACATCACCAAAACCAGTGTCTACGTGAAAAGAAAATGTCTACCCAATAGTTCCTGTGGACATAGACACAAAACTTCTCAATAAGGAGCTAGAGAGATGGCTCAGCCAATACGAATGCTAGTTGCTCTTGCAGAGGACCTGGGTTTGATTTTCATTACCCACACAGTGGTTTACAACCTTCTGTAACTCCAGCTCCAGGGCATCCAATGCCTTCTTTTGGCCTCTGTGAACACTGCATGCACATGGAGCCAGGTGTACATACAGGAAAAACACCCAAACACATAAAATAAAAAATAAATCAGCCGGGCAGTTTGTGTGTGTGCATGCCACTGCATATGTGTGGAAGACAGGAGCCAACATGCAGGTGTTGGTTCTCTCCCTCTAGGTGGGTTCTTGAGGGGGATGAACTCAAGTCATTAGGCTTGGTGGCAAGAATCTTTGCCTTCTGAGCCATTCTGCTGGCCTACAATAAGATAGGCTAAGGGGAATGGGCAGAGAGAACTTCTATTATAATATGGTGTAATAATTGTTCCATGTAATTATTAATTTCTTTTATCTCTTATCATGTCTAATTTATAAACTAAATTTATCATAAGTATGTGGAACCAGGAATAATATCATATATAGGTTTCAGGTATCCATTTTCACATGTGTGTGCACATGTATGTGGGTGTGTGTACCTGGAGATATGAGGTTGATGTCATGAATCATCTTTGGTAACTCTTCCACCTTATTAACTGAGGCAGGACCTCTCAATCGAACCCAGAGCTCACTGACCTAGCCAGTCCTCCTAGCCACTTGCTTTGAGGATCCCGTCTTCTCCTTTGAGGCTGGAATTAATTACAGGGTGTTGCTAGAGTTTTCCTGCCTGGCCCATGGTCAGGATAAATCTCTTTCACCTGCCAGTCCCACAGCCGCTCAGACCCAACCAAGTAAACACAGAGACTTATATTGCTTACAAACTGTATGGCCGTGGCAGGCTTCTTGCTAACTGTCCTTATATCTTAAATTAATCCATTTCTATAAATCTATACCTTGCCACGTGGCTCGTGGCTTACCGGCATCTTTACATGCTGCTTGTCCTGGCGGTGGCTGGCAGTGACTCCCTCTGCCTTCCTGTTCTTTTAATTCTCTCTGTTAGTCCCGCCTATACTTCCTGCCTAGCCCCTGGCCAATTAGTGTTTTATTAGCAACACATTTGCCATACAGAACATCCCACAGCAACAGGGAGTCACCATGCCCACCCAGCATTTACATGGATTCTAAGGACCTGAACTCGGGGCCTCAGGCTTGTGCAGCAAGCTCTTTATCAGCAAGCCAGATATCCCAGTCCCCTGGTAGCCTTTCTTGAGAACCATGTTGGCCATGGGGAAAGGAGGAACTCTCCATCAAAGCATCTCAAACCATCTCCAGTCATGACCCCTTTTCACCCAAGAATTTTTTTTATTTTAATATTTTTTAAATTTTAAATATAAAATAATTTCGACGCTCAGACAGGCATAGCCCCGGGAGGAACCCAGGGCCGCAAGTGCATTTGAAGTGTCGATAATCAATGTGTCCTGCAATTCACATTAATTTCCTCAGCTAAAAATATGGAACGCTTCACGAATTTGTGTGTCATCCTTGCGCAGGGGCCATGCTAATCATCTCTGTATTGTTCCGATTTTAGTATATGTGCTGCCGAAGTAAGCACTCACCCAAGAAATTTTTATGTATTCGTATATACTCAGGTACATAAATATATAAATAGGTAAACTAATCAATTACCGATAGTAAATCATAAATTTATTTCAAACAATTATTTGATAGTCATATACTTTTATAATTTATATTAAAGACTAAATCAAATTTACATACCAATGAGAGGATGTCCATATTTATTTTTACATAAAGGATTAAATCTTGATCCAAATATTTGATACTGCATAAGAGAGAACATGAAGGTTCTTTAGAGTTCACGGATATTTTGATTTTATAATCAATGCTGAAAATGTCACTTTGCATAAATATTATGCATACTGCTAAATGCCATAAAACAAAAATTTCAGAAATTGCAGGAAATTCTTCCTAATCCTAAACTAAAGACAATAGCTCAAAGAGCAGTTTTTCCAATGAAACATCCTAATACAATTGGATCCAGAGATATACTACTTTGATACTTAATATGCTGAGTCTTTGTTTTCTGTAATTAAACCATTATTTTCTCTAAGAGCAGAACTTCACACTGCAATTCACAATACAATAGCCTTGAGTCTGAGCAGAGCGGTCTGAGATAGCACTTGGTGTCTCCTGGCCAGACAGCATGCACAGGACACATGCTCTTGTCCAGAATCAAGGCTGCAGAGAAGTCATGTGATACAACACAGGTTTGTCCTCCCCAAAACACCTGATTCACCATGAGTTGGATTTCTGGATGAATTTTTGCTTGCTATACATTCAGAAATATTTTACTCTGGCCAAATTTTACTCAGTTATGCACCCCCCTTTGAGACTGTGACTCAG
>CABHPP010084053.1:0-10401 GCA_902168425.1 Peromyscus attwateri
CCACCGCCACCGCCTAACACACACACACACTGGGCAACTCCAGAGAAGCCCGTGACTTTTGATATTGGGGTCCCACGGTCAGCGGGCTCGGAATGCAGGGGAAGAGGGGATAGGATAGGCCTGGGGCAACCAGGCTTGTGAAGAAGCTTCTGGGCTGTCGGGCTTCCCCTGCGGCGGGGAGGGGGGAGTCTGGAAGGGAACGCTGGCCCCGCCTGCTGCAGGGTGGCTCCGCCTTCCCTCCCTAGGGGACGGAACGCAAAAGGTGCTGTGTCCTGGCCCGACCTATAGACCCAGCACCGTTAGCAGGTGCGCAGGGGAGAAATATGGCTTCATGGTGTCTGGGGAAGGGACAGGACGGGACTTGAGTCCATCTGCAAGGGGATTTAGAGGAAATGGGAGCTGCCTGTGGCTTGGAGGTCCCCAGTCCCCAGTAGGCTAAGGCTTGGGCCAAAGGTCTGGAATCTGAGCACTCCAGAGACTGGGAGGAAGACAGAATAGAATTCTCCCTTGAATTTGAAAATAAACTGAATGTGACTCCTCAGGATGCCCCACCCACAGGAGTAGACAGTTTTAGAGCAAAGAAAGTCTGGTGGAGGACCCTGAGCAGGGGTGAGGGCGCTGGGAGGAAGAGCTCAGCGAGAGAGAAGCAGGATGGTTAGGGATAGCAATGTCCTGAGAAGGGGCCTCTTTTTCTTCCAGCTGGGAGCCCTTGGGGAGTTGAGAGGCTCAAAAAGCCTGAGGACTTGGGGACACCCAGGGAGTTTCCATCCATCTTCCTCCTCCTCTTCCTCTCTGAGATGACACTATGAGAAATGTGAACTGAGAGCCCCCCCTCCCCAGGAAACCACTGATCTACCCAGCCCACTCCGCGGCCCCTGGGAAAGCAGACTGCTCCTGCCTCCTCTCCCCACCCCCCCCCCCTTTTTTTTGCTCTCTAGTTGCTCACACTCTTCCAGGCTCTTCACTCCAGGTTGGCCACCCAGCTGTTTCTCTGGCCTCCCTCTTCCTGTTCCCCTCCCCATTCTTCCTACCCTCTCTATTTTCTTGAGGCGATTGGGTTTCTGAGCTAGAAGGAATCCTAACAGCACCGTGTAGTGATTAATCCTTATGGAGATTCGGAGCCCAATTATCAGCTTCTTGGCCAAGTTAAATAATCTCCTGAGACTTAGTTTCTTCATCTAGGAAAAGGGATACATTCATACTTTAAAATAGGGCTGGAAAGATGGCTCGGTAGTTAAGAGCATTGGCTGCTCTCCTAAAGAACTTGAGTTTGATTCCCACACATACATGGCAACTCACAACTGTTTATAACTCCAGTTCCAGAGGCGTACATACATGCAGGCAAAACTTCCATTAACATTAAATAATAAAAAAAAACTAGCCGGGCCGTGGAGGCGCACACCTTTAGTCCCAGCACTCGGGAGGCAGAGGCAGGCGGATCTCTGTGAGTTCAAGGCCAGCCTGGTCTACAGAGCGAGTTCCAGGAAAGGCTCCAAAGCTACACAGAGAAACCTGGCTTGAAAAAACCAAAACAAACAAACAACAAAAAACTAAAAAAAAAAAAAAAAAATTGTTGTGAGGTCATAGGGGTGTAGCTCAAGGATAGAGCACTTGTGTAACATACATGAGGACCTGGGCTTCTTCCCTAACAACACACTTGCATGTGAGCGCATGCACACACACACACACACACACACACACACACACGGTTGTGAGGTTCCAGTGAGCTAATGTGTAGAGTATGATATATCTATGGAACGGTGCACAGTAAGTAGTATACATTACCACTCTGCCATCGCCTTCCTATGCAGCGTGGAGATTTTGGCCGTGCTGGGCATTGGACTCAGAGTTCTGCAAATGCAAGGCGGGTGCCTAACCACCGCGGTGTCTTCCACATTGTCTCACAGGATCTTGGAATTTTGAAAGTTTTCAGGTAACACATGTGGGGTCAGGAGACAGGGAGGAAGGAAGTAGACCCAGGGGACTGCCTGCCGTCCACACTCTCCTTCAACAGTGCTTTGCACTCCCTCCCTACCTATATGGTTTTGCTCTCCATGGTTTTAGTTATCTGCAGTAAGCCACACTCTGAGACTATGAAATGGAAAATACCAGAAAAGGCAATTCATGAATTTTAAACAACTTTTATTCGGTATGTTGTATTTATTTTATTATTGTGGTTGTTAATTTCTTTATGTGCCTAATTTATGTATTAAACTTTGCATATATATATATGGGAGAAAATGTAATAGACACAAGAGTAGAGGCTACATGCTGTTTCAGGCCCTATCCTTGGTCTCAGGTATCCAAATGACATCTTGGAGTGTCCTTTCTGGACACTAATGTCAATTGGATTAAAATTGGAGTCAAGTGTGGTGGTGCTTATCAGTAGTCGCAGCACTTGGGAAGTGGAGACCGGAGGATCCTATGGCAGACGCCTTTAATCCCAGCACCCAGGAGGCAGAGGCAGGCACATTTCTCTGAGTTCGAGGCCAGCCTAAGCAACATAGGGAGGTCCTCTGATATACCCAAGAGCACTTGCCTAGCACACACAAGGCCCTGAGTTTGTTTACAGCACTACTGAAATTAAAATTGTCTAGTATTTTCAAATGTTTAGAAAGAGCTAAGGCATGGAGGCATGTACCTGTGATCCCAGAACATGAGAGGCTGAGAGGAAAGGATTCCTTGAGCTCAGGAGCTCAAGAACAAACTGGGATAGAGAGCCAGGTATCTTAAAATTAAAAAAAAAATTAGGCTGGGCAGTGGTGGTACACGCCTGTAATCCCAGCACTCGAGAGGCAGAGCCAGGCGGATCTCTGTGAGTTCGAGGCCAGCCTGGGCTACCAAGTGAGTTCCAGGATAGGCTCCAAAGCTACACAGAGAGACCCTGTCTTGAAAAACAAAACAAAACAAAACAAAAAATTAGCAAGTGCTGTATTCATTCAGCCCTCCTATTTCATGATAAGAAGATAAAGATCCGTAGAATACAGTCCTTTCACCCCTGGAACTGGAGCAGGTCCTGAGCTACAGTGGGAACCGCCTGTCTTCACGGAGCCTGCTCTTCCTTCTGTCTTGTGCCTTCTTGTCACCCTACCCTTCTGGCTGTATTTCTTTAGCTTGCCCATGGCTACCACTGAAGGTAGTGCCCTGTTTCAGGCACTGGCCAAGGGAGCCTGTGGCTTAAGGTGCCCCGGCAGCAAGTATGATCAAGTAAATGATGGGAGAGAAAAAAAGGTTGTGGCGGAAGAATCCTAACTCAACCCTCTGGGACTTTACCATGAGAAACTAGAAAGAATCTGAAGCTCTGGAAAGACGGAATGTTCTAGGCCCAGCAAAACCGGACCATCCGTAGGGAAGAGCCGCGGCTGCCCCAGAAGCTCGTTTCTTGAGAGCTTCTTTGAATGGCCTTGGTTCTTCTTTCCCAGGCGCCCCGAAAACCCCAGATCATGTCTCTGTGGAGTCTGGTTTCCAAGATGTCCCCAGAAAAACTGCAACGGCTTTATGTTGACTTTCCCCAACACCTTCGGCATCTCCTGGCTGACTGGCTGGAGAGCCAGCCCTGGTGAGTCCTGCTCCCCTTACGTCTCTTCCCCCTTTTTAAGAGTCCTTCCTGTTGGTAGAATTCAGAACTGAGGACTCATTAGTGTGTAGATAACAGCCTGGACGTGGTGGGGCGTCAGGGCTGGGACAGAGGCACCTCCTCTTTGTAGCTGGCGGAGCGGGGAGCAGGAGGCATGAAAACCATCTAGGGAGGAAGGAGGGAAAAGAACCCCTGGGTTCCTCGCTATAGGGTGGAAGCTCAGAGACACTAAGGAAGCCCTGGCTTGCGGCAGCAGCCTTACCGTGATGTCCCCACAGGGAATTCCTGGTTGGCTCAGATGCCTTCTGCTACAACATGGCTAGTGCGCTGCTCTCCGCCACTGTCCAGCGTCTGCAGACCTCTGCAGGAGAGCAGGGGAAGGGAAGTGCCCTTTTGCAGCACATCAGCACCTTGGAGGTAAGGCAAGAGGCGAAGGGGAAAGGTCGGGGTGGGGTCAGGGTGGAGCGGGGGTGGGGGGGGTGGGGGGGGGGGGGGGGGGGGGGGCGCTGGCTACCAGAGCGGATGGGAGATGTTGAGAGCAAATGGTACTCCTGTGGTCAGGCGCTGGCTGGCATGCAAACTGATTTTTAAAGCATGCAAATGTGTGAAACTTGACAGTCTACAGTTATGCCCTCCGCCAGTGTATACATGAATGGGGGCAAGGAACTGGAGGAGGGAGGGGGCGTGGATGAGGGTGAGGCTAACTGTTGGTCACTTTCAATTCTACAGAGCATCTATCAGAGGGACCCCCTGAAGCTGGTGGCCACCATCAGACAGATACTTCAAGGGGAGAAAAAAGCTGTTATAGAAGAGGTATTGTGGTACCCTACTTCCCACCTGTATTAGTCAGGGTTCTCTGGAGGAACAGAACTTACAGGATGAATGTGAGTGTGTGTGTGTATGCATACATGTATATATGCATACATATACACACACACACACACACACACACACATACACACACACACACACACACACATGGGTTGTGGCCCAACTAGTCCAACAATGGCTGTCTACCAATGGAAGGTCCCGGAGTCCACTGGTTGTTCAGTCCACAAAGCTGGATGTCTCAGCTGGCCTCAGTTTCCACCAGAGTCCTGAAGAAGTAGGCTCTAATGCCAATGAAGGAATGGACTGGCTAGCGAGATTAAGAGCAAGCAGGCAGAGAGGGCAAGCTTCCTCCTCCCATGTCCTTTATGTAGGCTACCAGCAGAAGGTGGGGCTCAGAATAAAGGTGGATCTTCCCACCTCAAAAGATCTGGATTGAGCCGGGCGTTGGTGGCGCACGCCTTTAATCCCAGCACTCGGGAGGCAGAGCCAGGCGGATCTCTGTGAGTTCGAGGCCAGCCTGGGCTACCAAGTGAGCTCCAGGAAAGGCGCAAAGCTACACAGAGAAACCCTGTCTCGAAAAACAAAAAAACAAAAAAAAAAAGATCTGGATTGGATTGAAGGTGTATCTTCACTAATCTAAGCACTCAGGAGGCGGAGGCGGGTGGATCTCTGAATTCGAGGTCAGCCTGGTCTACAGAGTGAGTTCCAGGACAGCCAGAGCTACACAGAAACCCCACCTTGAAAATCTAAAAAAAAAAAAAAAAAGAGAGAGAGAGCGAGAGAGCAAAAAGAAAAATCCTTCACAGGTGTACCTAGCCACTTGGGTTTTAGTTAATTCCAGATATAGTCAAATTAACAACCAAGACTAGCCATCACAAGTCCACCCCACAATCATATCTTCTTAGGCCATGCTTAATTTCCAAATGAAAGCAATAACCAGGTCATAATTATACCTAACATAATATAACTATCCCATGTACAACCATAAACACATTATATATTTAAAGTAGGTGGCAATGTCCCTTGAAGGACATTCTTTTAGTATCTCAAACTTAAATATTATAACCACTGATCTTCTCTCTATATATCTTTTTTTTTTTTTCCAGTTTTTCGAGACAGGGTTTCTCTGTGTAGCATTGGTGCCTGTCCTGGAACTCACTCTGTAGCCCAGGCTGGCCTCGAACTCACAGAGATCCGCCTGCCTGTCTCCTGAATGCTAGGATTAAAGGCGTGCACCACCACTGCCCGGCCTTATTTATTTCTTTTAAATAATTTATTTATTTTGATTTTATGTGCATTGGTGTTTTACTTGCATGTATGTCTGTGTGAGGGTATCAGGTCCTCTGGAACTGTAGTTACAGATAGTTATCAGCTGCTATGTGGGTGCTGGGAATTGAACCCAGGTCCTCTGGAAGAGCAGTCAGTGCTCTTAACTGCTGAATTATCTCTCCAGTCCCTTAGATGGTGTTTAGAACTACCTTCCTCTACTACCCATTCTGTATTTCCTCCACCCTCTGCAAGTACTTCAGCAGGTCTTTGGTCTTTTCCTGAAGGAATGACCCATACCTTCATTCCTGAGGGGTCTGTGCCCTTTGTCATCCTGCCTGGATTAGACTGTTGTGGTTTCCCATTAACTTTAATCACAGGACACAGTAGCACAAAGAGACTCCCTAAAAGAGCTCCTGCACTCCAAACATAATCTCTCTTACCTCCATTGTGGAGAGGCAATCCAATTTCCTCTTGGCAATCTGGACCAGTCACCCCTCTTAACACTGTTACTCCTTTCTTAGCCTGTTGGCTTAGCGGCATCAGAAACCCAAAGTGACCAGGAGGAAGTCTGAGCTTCCTGTGCAAAGGAATGTTGTGTCTCCTGGCAGGAGCGCTTCCCTCTCTGGAACCAAGACTTCTAGGCCAGCAGAACTTAATGTTGCAGGAACAGGAAGCAAAAATGTTTCTAGTAGGTCACTAGGAGTAATAGTGAGTGAAGCTATCCCCTTTCCATCCCTTGATTCCTGGACCCATGGATCCGAGCCCAAGCCATGAAAACCTAGGAAGAATTTAAACTCAGGAAAGACTCAGTGGTCTAGGCCCGGGATATTCCAAGGAAGTCCCTGGGGTTAGAGTGAACCCTAAACCACATCTGGGGAGGCTTCAGAGAGAACGAGGGTGAAGAGGCTGGTTCTGCCAGGAGAATGGTCTCATCCTGAGGAGGTTCCGGGAGGGGTAGAGGTGGGCGCAGAGGAATGGGCAGAACGGCTCACCTCTTGGTATCTGCTCCTTCCGTGCAGTTCCGCCACCTGCCCGTCCCCTTCCACCAGAAGCAGGAAGAACTCAAGTTTACCACAGCCCTCGGGAGGCTTCAGCACAGAGTGAGGGAGACCCGCCTTCTCCGAGAAGCTCTGCAGCAAGGGACCAAGGCTGGACAAGGTGGGCGTCCAAGGCCTGGATTCCAGAGGAGTTTGGGGAGGGTTTAGACGTGATCTTTTCTTGGACCTCTGCCTTGAGTGAACCTCTATTCTTTTTGCACCCCTGGTTTCTGCCCCTGCCCTCAGTGTCTCTGCACAGCTTGATAGAAACTCCTGCCAACGGCGCCAGTCCGAGTGAGGTGAGTAATGGACTGGGAGGTGGAGATTGAGTTCCAAGTGAGCTGGAAGGATGCAGTTGACAGACACAGGCTGAGGTGCGGGAGGGGATGGGGAGAAGGTAATGTGTGGCCCTGGCTCAGGCTCCTTTCTGCTGTTAGGACCTGGCCACGATGCTGCAGGGCACTGTGGGGGACCTGGAGGCCACCCAGGCCCTGGTGCTGAAAAGGATCCAGATTTGGAAGCGGCAGCAGCAGCTGGCAGGGAATGGTACACCCTTTGAGGAGAGCCTCTCGGGGCTGCAGAAAAGGTGAGGACAGGGCATGCTGGGGTGGGTACCCTTGTCTCTGCAGGTGTGAGGGAGAGGGAACTGAGGATGACGTCTTTGAAGTGGGCCGAGACTCAGAGAAGCCAGTTCCTGCAGTTCTGTGCGGGGTTGTTCATGTAGATCCTTCACATGTAGCTCAGTTAAGGAGACACAAATAGAGAGTTTTCCATCATTTCCTCTTCAAGTCCATGTCCAAGAGGGAGGAGGAGGCTTGTATGTTTGTATGCTTGTATATTTGTTTTGGTTTTTTCGAGACAGGGTTTCTCTGTGTAGCTTTGGAGCCTGTCCTGGAACTCACGCTGTAGACCAGGCTGGCCTCGAACTCACAGAGATCCACCTGCCTCTGCCTCCCAAGTGCTAGGATTAAAGGCGTGCGCCACCACCGCCGGCTTATGTATGTTTGTTTTTATTTTATTTTTTATTAAATTTATTCATTTATTTTATGCATATGAGTGCTCCATCTGCATGTACACCTCCATGCCAGGAGAGGGCATCAGATCCCACTGTAGGTGGTTGTGAGCCACCTTGTGGTTGCTGGGAGTTGAACTCAGGACCTCTGGAAGAGCAGCCTCCCAAATACAGGATTTATAAATGTTTAGTCACCACGTCTGACTTGAGAAACACTTTTTTATTTGGTCTGTTGGGCGATGGCACTTTCCAGTTTCCCTAAAGCACTCGGTGCCTGAGGCACTAGAACTGTAGGAAGAGGCTGCTGGGCTCTCCACAGGGAGTCTAGGCCTTTACAGAGAGCACCGCATGGGAGCCAAGACAGGTCCTAGAACCCCCGTCCGTCCAGGTGCCTTGCAGCCACGCCCACTACCCACCCCATGCCTGCTCACACAATATCCTGTGTTTTCCTGGGGTTGGGCTGAAGAAAACAGCCGGCATTCTGTGCTTTCTGACCACCCGCCCTGGCCCCAGGTGTGAAAGCCTGGTGGAAATTTATTCCCAGCTGCAGCAGGAGGTTGGGGCAGCCAGTGGGGAGCTTGAGCCCAAGACCAGGGCATCGCTGATAAGCCGACTGGATGAAGTCCTGCGCGCCCTTGTGACCAGGTATACACCATAAGCCCCTGCTTGGCTGTAAGCAGACCTCAGGGAGTGAAGGAGGCCACCTGGAGGGGACCCAGGCCCTAACACTCCTCCTCCTCCTCCTCCTCCTCCTCCTCCTCCTCCTCCTCCTCCTCCTCGATCCTCCAGTTCTTTCCTGGTAGAGAAGCAGCCTCCTCAGGTTCTGAAGACACAAACTAAGTTCCAGGCTGGAGTTCGATTCCTGCTGGGTCTGCAGTTCCTGGGGACCTCGGCCAAGCCTCCACTGGTCAGGGCTGACATGGTGACAGAGAAACAGGCCAGAGAGCTAAGCCTGCCGCAGGGGCCTGGGGCTGGAGTGTAAGTGGAGACTGGCCCTGGGTTGGAGAAGGCATGGCGGGGTGGTGGAGGTAAGAGGAGCTGGGAGGCTGGCTTCATAAAGAGAAGTGAGGGAAAGAGACCTTTGGAGTGCGGAGTCTGAACTCCGACTAAGTCACGGCAGAGGAAGGGAAAGGAGTCTCTTCGAGGGGAGTCCTCAGGATTTGGCCAAGGCGGAGACTCCTCTTTTAAAAACCCAAGAACAGGGGGGCCAGCAAGATGGCACAGTGGGGCTTGCTGCATGAGCCTGACGACACCGGTTTGATTCCTAGAACCGATGCAAACGTAGGAGGAGAGAACTGACTCCTAAAAGTTGTCCTTTGACTTCAATAGGAATAATGCACCCCACATCGTGCCCAGTGATAAAAGTTAAAAACAAACAGGGCAGTGTAGGTCAGCGGTAGGACGGGTGCTTAGCTTGCCAAGGTACTGGGTTCAGTGCTGGCAATATATATAAATACACACAGACACACACACACACACACAGAGAGAGAGAGAGAGAGAGAGAGAGAGAGAGAGAGAGAGAGAGAGAGAGAGAGAGAACACACAGGTAGGGACATGGAGAGCGAGGAGCAGTGACAGGAGTGGGCAGTGCCTTTCCCCGCGGACACACGCTCCCCACCACAGGCGAGGCTCTTCACGCTCTGACCTCCCCACCCACCCACCCACCCACCCCCGCCCCCTGCAGGGAGAGCACGGGAGAGATCATGAACAACACTGTGCCTCTGGAGAACAGCATTCCTGGGAACTGCTGCTCCGCCCTGTTCAAGAACCTGGTGAGAGGCCTTAGGGTGTGTGTGTGTGTGTGTGTGTGTGTGTGTGTGTGTGTGTGTGTGTATCCCCAGACTGAAGGATGTTGAGGGCCGACAGAGGATGCTGTCAACACCTTTGCCCTCTCACCCTCCCCTCTTCTCCCTTCTCCTCACCCTGGCAGCTCCTGAAGAAAATTAAGCGCTGTGAGCGGAAGGGCACGGAGTCTGTCACGGAGGAGAAGTGCGCTGTGCTCTTTTCCACCAGCTTCACACTGGGCCCCAACAAGCTCCTCATCCAGCTTCAGGTGAGAACTGACCCTGCCCTGCTGCAGACCAGGACCCACGTCCTTCCCCCTCGCCACAGGGCTGCCTCATAGCCCATGTTTCTGGGATAACACACGGGGCCAGACGGAGCTGAGAGGAACAAGATCTGGCTTGTGTCGCAACCAAGGTTTTTTGTTTTGTTTTGTTTTGTTTGCTGTTTTGAGGCAGGGTCTCATGACGTAGTCTACATTGGCTTTAAACTCTTTTCCTTTAAATGTTACTGTCATCGTTACTGTGGGTGGGGGAGGTTGCATGTCCACGTCACGGTGGACATGTGGAGATCAGAGGACGACCCTTCCACTTTTATGTGGGTTCTGGGGGTCTTGGGGCTCTGGAGACCTAACAGGCCACCAGGCTTGTGCTGCAAACACTGCTGTCCACTGGGCCATCTTACTGACCCTCAAACACTTTTTCTCATTTTGTGTCATTTTCCTTCTCCCCTCCCCTTCCCTCCCCTCCCTCCCTCCCCTCTTTTCTTCCTTCCTTCCTTCCTTCCTTCCTTCCTTCCTTCCTTCCTTCCTTCCTTCCTTCCTTCCTTCCTTCCTTCCTTCCTTCCTTCTTTCTTTCTTTCTTTCTTTCTTTCTTTCTTTCTTTCTTTCTTTC
>CABHPP010084054.1:0-18164 GCA_902168425.1 Peromyscus attwateri
GTGTGCCGCATGGAAGCCTGGGCTCTGAACCTGGGCAAATCCGAAGGTTTTGTTTGGGGTCCCTCCACCCACTGCCTGTCCCCTACACTAGCGCGCGCACACACACGCACACGCCCTCCCTCTCCACCCCGGCCGCCCTAGGGGGCTGGGCCGGCGCGCCCCCCCGCCGCTCCGGACCCCCACCTGGGGATGGTAATGCACTTGGTGTTCACGTTCTGCGTGGTGATGGCCTTCTCCAGCTCGTCCAGCTGCCCCGTCTTCTTGAGCTTCTTCACCAAGCTCTTGACCGCCTTCTCGCACCACTTCTCCTCCTGCCCGTTCTGCTCGCCCTTCTTCCAGCCCAGCAGGCGCTTCACGATCGGGGGGGTGAAGGGCAGGATGGACGACATGGCTGGCACGGAAGGGTCACCGGCGCCCCCGGCGGGACTGGGCGCACTGGGGACGCCGGGGGCGCACAGGGGCAGCTCGGCCCGCGCCGCGCCCGAACTTCGCGTCTAACTCTGGAGAACTTGCCCCGGCGTCCGGGCCGGGGCTGCGGCGCTGCAGCTGCGGGGATCGGGAGCACGGCGGCGCCCGAGCAGCTCCACGAGGACCGACGGACTGACGGGCAGGCCCCGGGCGCGCGGGGCGGAGGCGGCGGCCGCGAGACTCGGAGTGGCAGTAGAAAGTTTGGGTTTCCGCACGGGGTAGCTGTTTGGGTGCCGCCTCCGGGAAGGAAAGTCCAACCCCCAGCCAAACTTTGCTGGCCTGGATGGCTCTGGTGAGCAGATCCCTCCGCCTCTGCAGCCCTCCTCCTTTTTCTCCTCCTCCGCCTCCCCTGCGATCGCCGCCTCGCAGGGCCGGCCAGGGCCGTGCAGCCGCGCTCCCCGCTCCTCTCCCGCCCGCTCCCAAGTCTACGTTTCACGCAGCTCCGCGTGCAGCCTCCTTCCCAGCGCTGTCGCCGCCCCCTCGTCGCCGGGGCTCCCCGCTCCTCCCCCGCGCCCTGCTCCGGGGAGGACCCGCGGCCTTCCCCGCCCCGCGCCGCCAAGCGCGCCCACGTGGGCCACCGGGCACGGCGGCCGTCACCTCTGCCAAGTGCCGCGGGACCGGACTCCTGGGGACTCGCCGCCCTCAAGACGCTCAAATGCAGTTGCAGGGACTAGAGAGGGTTAGACTCGGAGGGAACAGGCGCGGGCCGCCTAGGGCTCGTTGCTCCCGGGAGAGGACCCGGACACGACGAGGGGTTCAGTTCCAAGCCCAGGAAGCTGGGGCGCACTGATCTCGCTCAGTGGCCCGGGCTGTTTTGCTTTGGTTTGGTGTTTTGTTTTTGTTTTGTTTTTGTTTTCCTGCTGGGTGAGATCAGACCGGCTGACTGCCCCGAGACTGCGGAGGAGGGATTGGGAAGGGGGAGAGGGAGACTTAAAAGTGGAGTTAGAGACCTCAGTGACAACTTGAACAATAGCTGGAGCCAGGGGTCCCTTGGGCCTAGTGAACCAAGCTCTTTGCAGAAAACGGGCCTCAAAGACATCTGTTGCATTCCTGAAGGAATGAATGGGGGCGCTTTAGGATTTATCTTTGGGGGAGGGGGAGAATTAACATTACAGGGTGTTACTGAAATTCGACGCCAAACAAGCAAGAGAGCTTTGTTTACAGAGCAGTGAACTCGCACATACAAAGTGGAGCGAAGCCCGGAGGATTCGGGAAGTTTATTCAAAGTTAGCCTAGGTGGGACGCCAACAGAACCTGACTTCGGGTAGCCCTGGGGCTTTCCCCCCAACTAGCAGATTTCAGGGCTGGCTGCCTACCGGTCCCTTCCACGGGTTTTGGGGCGGTACAGCAGGCCCTCGGCTCCTTTACCCTGTTGCTGCCTCCTCATCAGGTTAGCTATGCTTGTTTTAAACAGTGGGAAACCCCACCACCACCTCCCGTGATGAGAAAGAAGTTATTTGCAAACCAAGAGCCGGTGGGAGTTACAAAGCCCTATGAGGTATGACCAATCCCACAAAGTCAGCCCAGAAGCTGCAGGGGGCCCCAGCTCTGTCACCGAGGATGCCCCACCAGCAGCCACAGCTTGTCAGAGGCCTCTCCTTCCACCTCCCTGAAAGGAGGATCCCTGAGGCCCAGTGGACCTTAACAAGCCGGTTCCTGCACTCCTGTTAGACCGCGGCTGTAGCCTCCCCCCTACCACTGGGCTTCCCAGCCCTTATTTAAAGACTGGAAAGGAAGATGGTCTTAACTGCTGTCTTCAACCCAGACAGTCCAGTGGCTTCGCTCGAAGTCCACGCCCCTATTTTCCCGGGAGGCATGACCCCAAGGAACAGAGCCAGGATTTAAACTCAGGTTTTTGTTTTTGAGGTCTTGCTACTGGGCCTAGAGTTGCAAAGGGCAGCTTTGATACAATTTGCAAAACAAAAGCTCTTCTCACAGGTGCATAATTATGAGATTGCCAGAAATGTTTCAGGCCCATCCCTCTCCACCTCCTAGGGTGTTGGGACCTTGCAACAGTCCAGTGCAAGACAGGAGTAACCCCACTCCAGAGGTCAGTGCTGATGCCATGCATGAAGAAGGGGATCTGGGTTCTGTCAAAACTCTCTCCAGCAATTCCATGTCACAAGTATGCTACTTGTTGGGAAATCCACAGTGAAAGAGGAAGGTCCCTAACCACAAGAAGCTCACAGCCCAGAGAAGCACCAAGAGATAGGGATGAGGGTGTGCTTAGGTGAACAGAGGACAGAAAGAGGCCTGTGCAGTCGTCATCTTCCAGCTAAAAGTTCATTTGAACCTGGACACCAAACCCAGTCAGTCCCGCCTTTGTGAGGCAGCCAGGTCAAGTCCAAGGCGCTCGGACTCCATCCCTGATCTATTTGAATATTGGCTCTTGACCGTTCTTCACCTTGCTGGGCCTGCAGTCTCTCCTGTACCATACGGTGACTCTAGAAAGAACGTTAGAAGTATTAGCATTGCTCTCCAGGACAAGTCCCTCACCCACAGGTGAAGCCATGTCTGAGGGAGCCTGAGGAGAGAGAAAAACTGAGGGGAGAGGAGGGGTCAGTGTCGTGGAGGAACCTTCACATCGTGGAGGCTCCAGAAGGGACCGTCATCCACCCCTTCATTTCCCTGTGGGAAGGAAAAAAGCAGGCAGACCCTCTTGTGTGACTGAACAACGACTTCCTGGGCTTCCCTCCTGTGCCTGCATCTGTGTGTGACACGGACCACCTGGATGGCAAGAAAACTGATGGACCCATCTGTAGATCTGAGAGCACCGTTTCTTTCTTTTTCTCTCTCTCTCTCTCTCTCTCTCTCTCTCTCTCTCTCTTAAAGTTTTTCAAGACAGGGTTTCTCCATGTAGTCCTGGCTGTCCTGGAATGTGCTCTATAGACTTGAACTCAGAGATCCGCCTGCCTCTGCCTCCTGAGCACTGGGATTTTTCCTCAAGTTTCCCTGTGAGAATGTATGGGGCCACAAGGGCAGTTTCACAAAGCTGTGAAGATGGAGGAGAAGCAGACCCCTCTACCGTGGGCAGGGAACAGGTGGTGGCTCGGGATTGGTTATAACCTCAGTTGGCACCTGCTTTCCTGGGACCCAGCCAGGCCTGCCTTGAAGACTTTGTCCTTGTCCTTGGGAGGGAAACATTAGCCCAGTTAATTTTTCATCACGGTAAGCGCAAAGTTCAGGAGAGGCAGGATAGGGGTGGAGGCAGCTATGTCTCCCTAGAAATAGAAAGTACGCTCAGGTCAGAGCCAGGGACACCCACATGCTAAAGCGTACCCGGTGTGGTTCCTAGAAGAATCCTGCATCATGCAAAGAAACAGACACCTGACTGCAGTGAAGATATTTAATCATCAGGTGGAAAACCTGGGTAGAGTGCGGAGAGGCTTCTGCCTACATGTCACACAGAAAGGTGACATCTGGTGAGGACAGGTGGACAAGCCAGGGCTGGAATTGTCATCAGAGGACCTCATTCAGCAGGCAGCAGCTTTTTGTAGCCCCTACCACGGCTGGCCCTCCTAGAACCCAAAAAACCAGCTCAAAGTGGAGCTCCATGTCAGCCGAGAACCAACTCCTGAAAGTTGTCCTCTGACCTCCAAATGCAGGCCATGGCACATGCCACACCCCCAAAAAATGAATATATATATATATATATATATATACACATAAATGTAAATGTAATTTTAAAGAAAAACACTGTCCCAAATGAAATCAATAAGTTATTAGTACAAGGCTATTTTTGTAAAATGTAGAATGACCGTGTGCACATTGCCACCAAGAATATGAAATGGTGTTGCCTTTGTGGAGACAGCATAATTACTTACCATAAGGTCCAGTGATTCTACTTCTAGGTGCAGGCACACACACACACACACACACACACACACACACACACACACTCTAAAAGCAGTAGTCCAAAGAGTATCTGCATACCAATATTCATACCAACATCATTTCACAATACCCAAAGCTGGAATTCCCACAAATGACTATGAATGGATAGACAAAGTGTGGTCAGAACACACAGTGGAATATTATTTAGCTTTAAAAAGACTTACTGATTGTGTTGTGACGCAGATAAGCCTTCCAAGCTAACTCTCTGCCAAATGAAATACGCTCATCACAAAATGACTAAGAGGGTGTGATTCACATTTGCAGGGACAGAAAGCAGGTGGTGTTTGCCAGGAGCTGAGAGGCAGGAGCTGAGGTGCTATGAGTTTGTGGGCATGGATGGAGCTTTCAGTGGGGAAGATGGAAGATTTCTGAAGGCAGACGGAGGCAAGGGTTATTCAACAGTCTAAGTGCGGACCATACTCAGAACTGTACATTTAAAATGGGTAAAGTGCGGCTGGCAAGGTGGCTCAGCAGCTAAGAGTACTGGCTGCTCTCGTAAGGGATGCCAGTTATGTTCCCAGCACCCACATGATGGTTCACAACCGTCTGTAACTACAGCTCCAGGAGATAACAGTGCCCTCTTCTGGCCTCTGTGGGCACTGTATGCATGTGGTACACTTATGCAGGCAAAACATTCATACCCATAAAAATAATATATTTAAAATAGATAAGATGTCTAATGTATTTTTTTACTAAATAAAAATAGGTAGGAATTAAAAATTTAAAACCATATTGAGGGGGCTGGAGAGATGGCTTAGTGGTTAAGAGTACTGGCTGCTCTTCCAGAGGACCTGGGTTCAATTCTCAGCTCCCACATGGCAGCTCACTATCTGTAACTCCAGTTCCAGGGGACTTGGCACCCTCACACAGACATACATACAGGCAAAACATCAATCACATAAAAACATGTCTTTAAAAAAAATTGGACACAGATGTTTGAGGGACAGGAAAATTAAGGCTAAACAGGGAAAATAAATTCAGTGATCTGTACTGATCAGTGTCCTGTGTTAGGAAGAGCGTGGTTAACCAAATTCTTTGGTCCAGCTTTGCAAGGTTAAGATGCTATGTTCAGTACATAGCATTGGTAAGAATGCTAATTTCTATGGCTTGCCCAAAGGACGGTGCCTGTGACTTCCAGCCCTACCTAGTTCTAGGATCGAGATCTCTCACATTTGGTGAACCCAGTGAAAATGATGATAAATGCTTATCTAAATACCTCCCTAAGGATGTGCAGACCCCATCTGACATCTTAAGAAGCAGAGGTAGGGGACAGTGGCATCTATGTCGCTCTGTGTGCGGCTCTCAAGGACGAGGTCATATTTAAGGTTCTCATAGTCATGGACTGAGGATGTAGCCTGATTGGTTAAGTGCTTGCTTGTCTAAAGTCCTGCACAAAGTCCTGGATTCCACATCCAGCACCGGATAAAATAGATAGTCACACATGCCCATGATCCCAACACTCAGATGGTTGAAGGCAGGAGGAGCAGAAGTTAAAGATCCTTGGCTACCATAAGGAGTGTTCCAGGGTAATCTTGGTTCCATGAGAATCTGTCTCAAAAATAAGTAAGTAAGTAAATAAATAAATAAATAAATAAATAAAAGCTTTTCCTAGTCTCTCTTGTTAACCACTGTTTCATAAAAGACAGACTGGAACTGGCCGGGCAGGGTGGCACACGCCTTTAATCCCAGCACTCAGGAGGCAGAGCCAGGCAGATCTCTGTGAGTTCGAGGCCAGCCTGGTCTACAGAGCAAGATCCAGAACAGGCACCAAAACTACACAGAGAAACCCTGTCTCGAAAAACCAAAAAGAAAAAAAAAAAAAAAAAAAAGACCAGAGACCCCAGAAGTTGAGCAACTGTTGGCCCAAACTAGACTGACTATGGACTGCTGGTCCATGACTACCAGTCCAGCTGGTCCCCTCTGTCATCAGATCCCTCAGTGAGATCTCTAGTGCTCATCTTGGAGTGTTCCTGGAAGATCAAGGCTCTGACAGAAAGAGCCAATGTCTCCGCTGTCCAGGGAAAGTCCTGAGGGGACGCAGGAGCAGGGCCGAGGCTGCAACAGTGAAGACAGGTGTGTGGGTAGGTGATTAGAGTCCAGGTCAGGTGTGTGGAACTATTTCAAGGTTTTTTTGTTTTTGGTTTTTTGGTTTTTTTTTTTTTTTCAGGATCTCCCTCCTGTCCTTAAGAAATTGCAGCTCTCAGATCTCGGGGGTCCTTCCTGTTCATGTCTCATGTTTTCAGAACCCAGCCCCACTTATTTTTAGTGCCGTGGATACATGCTGTGTGAGCTTTCCCCTGTATTCACATGGTCTTCGTGTCTGGATTTATCTCGTACAAATGCACATATCTTCATAGAGGTCACTGTGTTTTCCCTTTCCTCTTTCCTGGGACAGCTAGTCGCTAACATGGCCTCGGCTCATATGCCAGCTTATCACATAGACCTAAAAAGTAGAAGTTAGAAAACCACTGTCCCATTATCATTGCATTATTTTCAAAATCACAGACATGTGGATAGCCCCCAGAGGGATACAGTCAAATGAAATGTTCTAGAGAAGTGACAAGATTGTGTGCTTTCATATTACCTCACTAATGTCTTGTTATTCTTCCATTAAAATCAATAGTCATATATCCTCAAAGAAACTGAATTCAGGGTCTTGAACAAATATTTGCACACCCATGTTCACAGAGGCTTCATCTACAAAAGATGGAAGCCATCCAAATGCCACGAGCAGATGGATGGAAGCAGAATGCAGTGTGTACAGACATACAATAGAATATTGTTCACCCTGAGGAAGGAAGTTATAACATGCCATAGCCTCCGTGTACCTTGAGAACTTCATGTGCTCAATAAGCCAGTCAGTAACGGGAGAACAAAGGTCTGACCCGCTAAGATGGGGTACTTAGAGGAGTGACATCACAGAGATGGAAAATAGCATGGTTTATAGGCACAGCGGGGGAGGAGCAGGGATGGGGGTCAGTGTTCAACGGGTGTGGAGTTCTGCAGGATGAAGAATGGAAATGGATGGTGGACTGGCAGGATGGCTCAGTGAGTCAAGGTGCTTGCGGCCAAGCCTGACAACCTGAGTTAGTTCCTCAGGACCCACATGGTGGAAGGAGAGAACCGACATTGGAAAGTTGTCCTCTGACCTCCACATGTGCACTGGGACACACATGCACACACACACACACACACACACACACACAGAGAGAGAGAGAGAGAGAGAGAGAGAGAGAGAGAGAGAGAGAGGAAATGTAATTAGAAACTGACAGAGAAGGGGGAGGAAAGCAAAACAACATGAATGTATTTCATGCTGTGGAAAGTTCTTTTTTGAGACAGGGTCTCATATATCCCAGGCTGGCCTTGAACTTTCCATGTTGAAAAAAAAGAAAAAGAAAATTCCAAACTGAATACAGAGTGCCGTTTAAAAAAAAAATCACTGAATAGAAATGAATTTTAAAGACAAAAGGCAAACAACGGGCGGCGGCACATGCCTTTAATCCCAGCACTCGAGAGGCAGGTGGATCTCTGTGAGTTCGAGGCCAGCCTGGGCTACAGAGTGAGATCCAGGACAGGCACCAAAACTACACAGAGAAACCCTGTCTCAAAAAAGCAAACAAGGAGCAGGTGACAGCAGAGGGGTCTCCCCGAGTGAGGCAGTAGACCCTAGTGTCTACGGAAGAGGAGATGATGGCTGTCTGTGTCTTTCATCAGAGGGCCACAGAGCTCCTGTATGTGACCGGAGGGAGAGTGGAAACCTGGCCTCTCAAGATCCCACGTGCATCTAGAATCTTCTGCCCCTTACTGACCACCCCACGTCAGCAGACTGTGGAAAGTCCTGGCTCTGATTTGGAGAGGATGAGGTAAGGTTAGAGAGACAAGGGAAAGCTACCCGCCCCCAGCAACTCAGTCTTACCAAGCAGAGGAATGATAGCTTCAGGTTAAATATGTCTGGTGGGTATTGTAAAAACAGACCATTTTCATCACAGAGAGACACTTTTAAATTTCACAATGACTTTTTTGCTCATAAAGACTTTCTGTTGTAAAAACAAAAAGAAACCAAATGCTGCCTGTGTTGTGGCCTTGAAAGCTATTCTTATCGGAAAAAACAGGTCACAGAAGACCACGGACTGAGCGATTCCACCCCTAGGAAGGTCCAGGAGAAGCCCATCTTAGAGACAGAAAGACTAGTTGCCAAGGGCTGGGGGAGGGGCTGGGGAGTGACGTGATGAAAATGTTCCCAAACTGACCACCAGGCTGCAGGTGACGTTGACTTGGACTGGGTCAACACACTAAGAATAAGGGACTTTTCAAGGCTCAACCTTAGACAGGGCATCAATAGCCACGCCCTCATGGCTCGGGACCTTCTCAGAAGGGACGCCGAAACAACTCAGAAGAGAGCCGGAAGATGGAGAGGAGTACTTCGAAGTGCCATCTCCTGAACACAGCATGGCTGTGGCTCTCATGGACTCACCACAGTCATGGATACCTGCATAAGACCTGCGCACCCACGGTCCAGCCCACAAGATCGGTCAGCGTGCCAGCAGGTGGCACTAACTGGACTCTGGGTTACAAAAAAAACAAAGGAGAGGACATGAGGGTGGGAAGGGTACACGTTCAGGTTGTGCCTGTGGGGAATGAGAGAAGAGTTTGGGATGGAGATGATCAAGACCCGCTGTAGCTGGGCATGGCAGCGCCCGCGTCTTTAACGCCAGCCCTCAGGACGCAGAGGAAGGTGGATCTCTGTGAGATCCTGGAGGCCAGCCTGGTCTATAGCGCAAATTCCAGGAAAGCCAGAGCTGTACACAGAGAAACCTTGTCTCAAAAAAACAAAACACCAACAAACAAAAAACATTGTATATACATGTGTAAAGATATCAAAGAATAAATAAAAGGTAACATTTTTAAAAGTTGGCTTCTGAGGTAGCTTAACTCTGAATATCCTAAACACAGTTGAACTGCCCATTTTCAAATGGGTGACGTGAGGCTAGAGAGACCGCTCCGTAATTGAGAATGTGTGAGTACTGATCCTCCAGAGGACCCAAGTTTGGTTCCCAGAATCTGTGTCAAGCAGCTCACATCTGCTTGTAGCTCCAGCTCCAGGAGCTCTGGCCCCTCTTGTCTCCTCACACACATATAGACAGGCACACATACACATAATTTAAAATAAAGTATGACCTGAAGAAATGACTCATTCGTTAGGAGCACTTGTTGCTCTTGCAGAGGCCTGAGGTTCAAGCCCTCGTACCTACATGGTGGCTCACAGTCGTCCATAACTCTAGTTCTAGGAGATCTGATTTCTTCTCCTGACCTCGGAGAGCACCAGGCATGGGTGTGGTACACTTGAACACAAGCAGGCAAAACACTCATACACATACATAAATACCTCTAAAAGAAAACATCTGTGAAAAGCTAGTCTTTGGAAAACTAATATATTGAATCTTTCAAAAACTGGGTGCTTTGTATGACAGGACTGTATCTCACTGGGAGTTTCTTTTTTGAGTAGCACAAGTTGGCCCATACTGAGATCTCTTGAGCACTAGGCCCTGTTTCAACCAGATGGGTGAACTTGTTGAGTTTTCATAACTACCCATGGCCCACGCCATGATCAGTCCCTTTGTAGAAGACAATAGTGAGACCAGCAGCGTGGTGTCTGTGAGCACCCACATTCTGGCAACCCAGACAGTCTGCTCGGTAGCCCTCACCCTCAACCATACTCAATTAATGGTCAGCACACTGAAAAGAATCCCTCTGCAGCCACCAGCTTTCCCGTTGAACACACTGTGGATGTCTCACTATGCCCATAAATATGTGCATCTGACGGTGTCCTGAAAGTCTGGAGAGCATGCTGTCATGTGGGTCTACCCTGACTTATTAAACTCATTTCCCATAATGATTTCTGCTTCAATTTGATGTCACAAAAGTGACTCTCCAACATGTCTGGGCATGCACATTAGTTCCTATTCCTGATTATTTACTTTAAATAACTCCTAGAAGAATTGCTACTTTTCAGGACTTTGCCACATGGCCTTCAGAAAAGCTATGCAATCAGCCCATTCCCCCCACACCGCCTTATGAGAGGGCTGACGCCCAGGACAAAGTCTATTCATGAAGACTAGGAAGTTTCGGTGTAAGCTATCGCTTTGGTTGTTTTGGTTTGCTCTAAAACCAGCAAATGAGAACAAGAGTCTCTTCCAAAGACTTGCCAGCATGGAGCCAGCCAAAAGCTACCTGCCTCACAGTGTGTCAGTGTTGGGCGGAATCTCCTTCCTACACTCCTATAGCTACTAGGGTTCCCAGAACTCAATCCTCTCCCTGGGTAACTCATTTGCCCTGAGTCTCATGATAATATTTTCAAGGTTGTTTTTGTGTGTGTTTAGTGTAAGCATGTACATGTGTCTGTATGTGTAGAGGTCAGGGATGGCCTCTTTCACTTTCCACAATGCCTGTTGAGACAGAGTCTCTCACTGAATGTAGAGTTCACTGATTGAGAGAGACTGCCTGTCCAACAAACCCAAGGAACCTCCTGGCTCTGCCTCCTGGGTACTGGGACTTCAGGTGTTTGCCTCCAGCCTGGCCTTTTACATGGGTGCTGAGATCCAAACTCGGGTGAACACTCTACCAACTGAGCCATCTCCCCAGCCCCTCAGGGTAACACACCTAGAAACCAATACTTAAATACCAGTATACAGCCTTGAATCTCAACAGAGTGCTAACCTTTTCCCCAAGCCTCCCCACTGGGGATCCCAGGCATCTCAGCATCACTGTTAGCTACTGAACCCATCAGCTTCCTCCAGGGCCACAGCTTTGGCCTACAGTCAACGCAGTCAGCAGCTCCGAGGCTTCTCCCTCCACACACCCAGCAGCCCAGCCATCCCTAAGCCCCAAACAAGCTCATCTCCAGCAGCAGCCTCCTTCTCCTTCAAACCTCTGGAGCGCACTCCACCAATGACGGCCATAGTTTTCTCATCGTCTCTGTTCTCTGCTGGCTGTCGGAGTGAGTGTGCTCAGGCACGGACCTAATCTTCATCTCCTTTGCTCACTGAAAAACCATTGTCAGTGATGTCACATCACTGGTTCTATTGTCCAATAGGAATATAATGACTGTGTGATTTGAAATGTTCGAGACTATGTTAAGAATAAAAAAAAAACACATGGTATTACTTTTTTAAAAGTTTTATTTTTATTATTATTTTTTAATTATGTGTATGCATGTGCGTCTGTGGGGAGTTTTGTGTAGGTGTGAGTGCAGGTGTCTATGGAGGCCAGAAGAGGGCATCAGATCCCCGGCAGCTGGAGTTATAGGTAGTTGTGACCTGACTAATGTGAGTTCCGGGAACCAAACACAAGTCCTCTGGAAGAACAGTGTGTGCTCTTAACCGCAGAGCCATCTCTCCAGTCCTGGAGTGGTATTAATTTAATAATTAATTTAATAATTAAAATAATAATTTTTTAACTGCACCTGTCCTGTATATTGTCATTTCAAGATGTAATCAATACAACAGTGCTGATTTTGTACACATGCAGTCTTCCTAATTCACTGTATGTGTCACATATGTGTCTCATTAGGACTGGCCACAGGTGCTCAGTACCCACATTTGCAAGCAGCCATCCTGTGGGAGAGCAGAAAAGTAGAGGCCAAAGGTACCGGAGATGTGATCTGGCCCATCTCACGTGTCATGCTATGCCCGCATCCCATCTTCTCTCCAGGCAGATCACATGATTTTTGGTTCTTTCATGCCCTGTGCCTTGACTCACTTCATACCTTCCTTCCTTCCTTCCTTCTTTCCTTCCTTCCTTCCTTCCTTCCTTCCTTCCTTCCTTCCTTCCTTCCTTCCAAGCCCCTCTCCCTGCCCCTCAATCCTGGACCTCACATGCTAGGCAAGTGCTTTTCCACTAAGCTACCCGCTCCCAGCCCCTCTGAGTCATTTCTATATCTCTAGTCCCTATCCAGCTCTCCAACTAAACCAGCACCTCCTTGTCTGAGGCCAAGTTTGAGAATAACCATTGTTCTTATTTCCAGAGTAGGACTAAGCCTCACTCTACCCTGTTTGGGACTCAACACCAATTAATATCCATAGTTCATTGGTGCACATACCTATTGCCTACAGTGATCTTGACACATAAGATTTAAACCCCTTAGTGTCCAGGTACTTGACTTGCTTTTCTGTCTACCATGCCAGTGCCTGAGCTTATCAAATGTGCTAACAAGTATTCAGACATCCCACTCCACAGATACTAGCTAAGCAATGTTCACTGATGCCCTGTTCTAAATGCGTAAGAAATGGAAACAACTTAAATGTTCTCCAACAGATTAATGAACAATGGATAATGTGGTACATATACACAATGGAATACTATTCACCTCTAAAGGAAAATGAAATCATGGCATTTGCAGGTGAAGGGACAGAACTAGAATAAATTACATTAAGTGAGGTAAACTCAGGCCCCAAAAGACAAACACTATATGTTCCCTCTCATCTCGGCTCCTAGCTCCAAATCTTTATATGTGAGTATACAACATGGAATAATCCATCGCAGAAAAACCACAGCTGGACACAATGAAGAGATCAATGGGTCATGGGGAGCCCAACCCCAACAGAAACATCTGCATCACAGCTCCTCGTCTCTGGCTCAGGGAGCATCACTAAAGATGGGGGAGAAAGACTTTAAAAGCCATAATACCAAGACGTCTGCTGTGGAAGAGTCTCCCCTAGAATTGGTGTATAAAAAGACCCGAACAATGGCAATGTCCACAGACATGCCAACGGAGCAGAGGGGGCGTTTCACGGGGATCCCAACCCTACACAAAGACCTACAAGCAACTAATGATGGCTGAGAGAAGGAGAATTAGGAGGAATGAGCCCCTTAACCGGTTATCTAATACAAAGTGGTCAGCTCTGAAACCATATACACACAAACAACACAACGGACTCAGCAGGTTGTATTTATATTTTTGTGTATACACACACACACACACACACACACACACACACACACACACGTATGTATGTCTGTGTATATAACAACAGTAATCAAAGAAAAAGAGGTTGTTGAGCTGGGAGTGGTGGTACACACCTTTAATCCCAGCACTCAGGAGGAAGAGGCAGCGGATCTCTATGAGTTCGAGGCCAGCCTGGTCTACAAAGTGAGTTCTAAGACATCCAGGAATGCGCGGGGAAATCATGTCTCAAAAAACAAAACAAAGAAAAGGAAAGGCTGTCAATTGAGAGTGATAGGATGGCCATGGAAGGTGGGGCAGGGGGCTTGGGAGGGGCTAGAGGGGAGAAAGGGAAGAAGAAAAGTAATATAATCATACTTTAATTAAAATATACTTTAAAATGGAAAAGTAAATGTTTGGAGTGTGGAAACTGAGGTCTCATAGTTTAAATAAGGCATACTGTCTTATGCTGCAGGCCTTCCCTCAGCCCTGGGCACCCACAAGTGTCTGGGCTGAGGGGTGTCAGAAAGCCCAATCAACTGTGTATGCACATTGCTGAGAAGGGGCAGTCTGGATCACTGCCTTCCTGTTTCTGGTATGAACTCAGCTTTAGTGTGCTATATTTTACTGCCCTTAGATCTTTTCTAGGAAATGACAGGGATCTGCTCATTGCAGGGTGATCAACAGCTCTCCATCAGTGTGAGGTTCACTCAGAGATCCAGAGGGTGGCAGAGGCTCCAGGGAAGAAATCCCTCAGCCTGAAGAAAAAAAAAAAAAGTTGAAGTTTAGGGCCTTCGGGGAAGTGGCAGGGGAGTAGACTAGCCAGGCTCTCTCAATGGACCCATTCTCAACCTGCACCTACCCTCTTGCCCTCCGTGTCCACGTCTGTAAGATCAAGGAACTGCAATCACCTTGGGCCATGTAAACACGGAACTCCATCGCCCTTCATTACCTTAGCCACAGCAGACATTGCTAATCAATTACCCAGTTCTTCCTTTCCTTGGAATCCTTCTTAAACTCTGCCAGCTCTCAGGCTGCTGGCTGAAACCTGTTTGTCTTCGAGACTCTGGCTCTGGCCTAATTCCACCAGTGGAGACACATTCCTCTGGCCTTTGGGAATCCCCCTCCAGAAACAAATGATGGTGGGAGAGTTCCTCAAGTTCCTGTCAGCTTTAATCAACAGCTGAACTCTTCAGGCTGATCCTGCCAAGACCACCCAGGAGGCCCTGCAGATAAGAGCAAGAGAGGAGCTGATGGAAGGAAGCCTGGTACCACGAGGGCATCCGCATTCATGTTGGGCCTGAGTATCCGTCTTGGGAGAGTACACCCAGGGCATTTTATGGAGGATGATAATAGCATGGCCTACTGGCCTTGAGTGGTGGCACACAGCTTCATGCCACAGCCAGAGCCTATGGGCTGTGTTCCCATTCACTCCAGCAGACAGGGCAGGGACTCAACTGTGTAAGCAACGACTGTGTGGCCTTGGGTCCCACCTGGCCCAAGGCAGTCTCTCCATAAAGGTTCCAATGGGTGAACAGAGGCACACTCCATTCTTGGAGTCGGCTGCATAACCCTAAGCTCCCAGCCATCTAGCAGCGGATGTCTTCACAGGGGCTCCCTCTGCCCCTCACATTTTCCAAGCAAAGCCCTGTTACCCTAACTTAATGCCCAGAGCACACAGAATTCTATACTCCCCCTCAAACTCAGACCCCCCTCCCTGTGGTTTTGTGGTGTGTGACACATCCATTAAGTGTGTTTTTGAAGTAGATTTAAGCCAGGTTCAGGCAGGAATGCATTTATCTTTTGGGGGCTGCATCAGGGAATCTAAAAATCTCCTCTTGGACTGAAATTCTCTGGGAAGGTTGGGGTTCCAAGCCTAGCACCCCAGCATTCCAGCTATGTGTTTCAGGGTTGGTCAATCCTAATGTGGGAATTTTGTTCATGAAGGATTAGTCAGCACCAGGAAGGGGTCTGACCACGTGTGGAGACTCCAAGTAGATATATTAATTATGAGAAGGAACAGAATGTTCCTTTATTTCAAAATAAAACTAAGGAAGCTTGTTGCTCCCACACATGAATGCCCCCCCCCACTTGTGTGTCTGTCTGTCTGTGTCTGTGAGCTGACTGATTTCTGCCCATACTCCAGCATATGCTTGGATCAAATGTCCTTCTGGGAGTGAACTCACCTTATTTAATTTAGAAGACATGATCTACTCTGAGCATCTACTCTAAGAAAGCCCTCCTTGGCTGACCAGAGGATCAGCAGGGCAAAACAGGGAGGTACTTAGACCAGGGGCAAAAGTCCCCACCCCTACCCCAGTCCATGAAAACAAAGTTGAACTCAACTGCATCAATCCTGGATTTTGTAAGAAGGATCTCTAGAAGGAAGCCGTTCTGGGCGCAGCATGCAGTGGACGGGTGGTGTACTTCCGTTCTGTTTAAATCAGAAATCAGTTTGGTTTAAACCTCCTCAAGGAAGGCTTAATCTTCTAAGGTGTCTCCCTAACTCAGCCCATCCTCTGGGCAGTGCCTGCAGGCACACGGAGATGAACCAGACAAGAGCCAACCACAGGCACCAGAACCCAACCACTCAAGGCTCTATACTTTCGGCCCAGAGCTGATGAAGAGGAAAAACAGTCTTTGTTTCTGCGCAGCTTGGCTGCCACAGTTCCAGAGTCCTGGGACAGATGCTGTGAGTCAAGCCACGTTCTCGGGAACTGTGCTCACATCAGGGCTTTTGGGCATCAACACACACACACACACACACACACACACAGGCACATGCATGCATGTATGTGTATGTCTATATGTGCATGCACCTGTTTGTGCAGATGCATATGGAAGCTAAAAGTCAGTATCAAGTGTCTTCCTCAGTCTCTCTCCACCTTAGCTTTTGAGACAGGGTCTCTCACTGACCCTAGAGCTCACCAATTCAATTGGACTGGCTGGGCAGTGATCCCTAGAAATATTCCTTTTTTTTTTGAGACAGGGTTTCTCTGTGTAGCTTTGGAGCCTATCCTGGAACTCACTCTGTAGACCAGGCTGACCTTGAACTCATAGAGATCCGCCTGCCTCTGCCTCACGAGTGCTGGGATTAAAGGCATGCACCACTACCTCCCGGGATAGAAATATTCTTGTTCCTGCCTCTCCAACACTGGGATTACAAGCCTGTGCTGCTTTATCTGGCCTTTTCTAGAGGTGCGGGGATCTGAACTCGGGTCCTCATGCTTGCATGGCCAGTGCTTTACCACTGAGCCATCTCCACAGCCTTCTCTAGGGATGTTTTATTGGACCCAGAGTCTGCTGATGGAGGGGTTAGAAGACATTGCTTACTTTGCTATCTCTGCAAGGAATCCCATTTGGATCCTTTGCAGACACAAACCCCAATTTCCACGGCTCACAGGCAGCTTGCTGTTGGTCCCTGAGCACACCACAGAACTTTTCACAGTTGGCTCCTCACCTTCCACAACGAGGTAACGAAGGGAAGGCACCCTTGGGGCTGAGACGCTCGGCCCCCTTTCCCCCTAGGATTTATTTTCATTTTGTGTATGTGCATAGGTATGCTCCCATGAGTACAGTGCCTATGGAGCCCATAAGAGGACATGAAGAGGGCATTGGACCCTCTGGAGATGGAGTTACAGGAGGTCCTGTGCCACCTGACATGGGTGCCAGGAACCAAACTCAGGCCCCTGCAGGAGCAACAAGAACTCTTAACCACTGAGCCATTTCTTCACCCTTGACGCCCTCCTTTAACGCCACCCATCTTTCCCACCACACACCCAGTCACCTCCACACATGTAACAGCATCCACCCATGTCCTCATTTACACAGTGGTGCTGTAATGCCCTCCCCTGGTCCAGGAACCTTCCTGTGCAAGGTCAGGCTTCAGAGCTGAAGGCATTTAGTTAAAGCCAGAAGAACTAGGTATGGCTTCTCCTGTCCCATAGGTGTGTTTTTGGCTCTCCCGAAGAGGCTCATGGGAGGACAGTCTCTCTTCTTTGGAGCCCCCAGCTCTCCTTAGGCTCAGGTGGGCTCTGCCTTTCCTACAGGGGGTTCAATAAGCAGATGGGGTGCCAAGGAAAAGAGACTTTGAGTTTTGCTGCTCAGGGTCTAAAACTCCATTTCCCTGGGCTGGCATGTAGCATGCATGTATGAAGCTCCCCAGGTTTGATGTCAACACTATAAAATAAATACAAAGTAAATAAAACTGAGTTGCTTGCTGGTCTTGCCCAGGTTAAGTCAGGGTTACAGTGTGAGCAGATTTCCCCATCCCTGGGTAATGCCCTTTCACATAACTCACACATGAGTAATGAATGGGGCCATGTTTGTGCAGTTTATTTAGATAAGAAAACAACCTCAGCCTCCTGGGAGGGGCCGCCGCAGAGGGCAAGGCACAAGTTAGTTATTAATCACCATTTGGAGGAGGCAGTGTTCTTAAGCCACAGAGCAGCGGAGTGGGCACAACGCTGGAGTCAAAGGCCTGCGTCCGAGTCTCCGTCCCACCTACCATCTCTGTGTTCAAACTGCACTTTGTCTCCAAACCTCAGTTTCCCTCTTCTGTGAAGTGGGGAGTGGCATTTCTCCGACCCTGGAGGCTCTTAGCCAGGTAGGGTGATGGAAAGGACAGATGTGAATTGTAAAATGTGTAACGAGATGAGAAGGTGTCATCCACCAGTGTGCACTGAGCTCACGCTGAGGCACCAGGAGACAGGGCCAAACCAGGAACAGAGCAGGGAGAGCCCCACAGGAAGGCTCCTCGACACAAGGCCCAGGCAAGCTCTGGTGATGAGCAGCCTTGCTGCGACTGGCTGGCGAGTGAATCATACACACACACACACACACACACACACACACACACACA
>CABHPP010084057.1:1698-47389 GCA_902168425.1 Peromyscus attwateri
CTCTCTCTCTCTCTCTCTCTCTCTCTCTCTCTCTCTCTCTCTCTCTGCACAAGCACACGAACACACACACACACACACACACACACACACACACACACACACACACGAACATGTGTGGAGGCCAGAGTATAACATCAGATGTCTTTGTCTATAAATTTCAACCTTGATCTTTGAGACAGTCTCTCACTGAACCTGCTGCTTGCTGATTGGCTAGGCTGGCTATCTAAGTGAGCCCCGGGATCCTACTGCCTCTGCCTTCCCAGTACTGGGAATTACAGGCTCGGCCACCACACTCAGCTTTTTACAGGGGCGCTGGGAATCAGCACTTAGGTCCTCAAGCTAACAGAACAAACACTTTATCCATCAGGCCAACTGCCCAGCCCATCTTAAAGCATGCTCTGCTCCCCTCCCTCACATGCCTCCCATCGTCCCCCACTGTCTGCAGAATGTAGTTAATCTGAGTCCCTTCCCATACTGTCCCTGCACCTAATGTGGCCAAGCCTTTCCTTCTTTCAGCCTCACCAAGGATGAAGACTGTGCCTCTCCCTCCCCCCACCCCACTCCGACCCCAAGTTCTGTGCCTGGCGTCTAGCTCCATGACCACAGCTGTGGCCCTGTCTTGGGGGTGGACATTGGGCACCTTAGGGATCCTGTTCCCAGCTGTCAAGTGGCAAGGGCAGGATAAGGGCCACAAACCCTAGCACTGGTCCCAGGGTTCACCTCCAGCTGCATGCTGTAAAACCCAAAGCCGAGGAGGGACTGGTTCGCGGTCATGACGCCACACTCCCCATCCGCCTGAGGGAGGCCTCCAAGCTTGGAATTACAGTTCCCAAATACGTACTTACTTGGGTTTGCCTTGGGAAAGGTTACCATTTAAGTATCACCCGATAACACACACACATGCCCAGCTACATGGGAAATTACAGAGCACTGTCCCCAGCCTGGCCAGTGTCCACAGCTGGGTGAGGAAATGCTCAGTGAGACTGAGCCACTCAGCCCAGGAGGGGCCGTTGCATGGGGGAGGGGCTCATGTGTTGTCTTCCGGGGAAAGGACAGGTGTTTAGGACCATCTGAGGACCAGAGGTCTCTTAGGCTCTCTGTACCTTGTTTTACCATTTGTAAGATGGGGTAGGATTACTACAAGCAATAGCAAGAATGTGTGAAACACCACCCCCCCTCACTTGCATATGCCCACCTAGAAGCTATGGGATGGAGTGGAGGGCAGAGTAGCAAACCCAGGTCCTGTGTCTTGTAGCCCAGGGTCAGGCCCGGGTATGACACTCCAAATGGTGCCAGTGACTATTGGCAATGCCATGCTCGTGACTACATCGAGGGCAGTAGTGGTGCCTGGGATCTCAGTCATGGTGAGGACTGAGCTTTGGGGAGGAGCCTGTTTACTAAGCCATGTGCTTGGCACACACAGAGACCATCTGGACGCCTGAGTCAGGCTCACAGGGGCCACATCTGAATGGCACTAAGCACATGCACACTGGGTGTTCACTGCTAACACCAACCATCAGTTTTGAGGTCCCCTTTACATCTTCACATCCACTGCCTCCCCAGCCCCACAGCCACTGGGTGTGAGTAGCTCACCTGCAGGGCAAGAGCATCACAGAGCCCTGTGTCCATTCTGCATCTGTATTTGGAAGTTGGAGGTGAGAAGAAGCCCCCCTTCCCAGAATCCCAGGACCAGTTCCACGCCCACTGGTTGTTCTGTGGGATGCTCTTCCCAGACCACAGAAGGCTCTACCCCTCCTTCACATATGCACTGGGTGTGGTGGTGCATGCCTTTAACCTCAGCCCTCGGGGGTCAGAGGCAGGCAGATCTATGGGAGTTTGATCTAGAGTCTGGTCTAGATATCGAGGTTCAGCCCAGCCAGAGCCACCAGCATCTAATCCTGATAGCTCTGGGCAGTAGCCAGGTCTCTAAGGAAGAGTAGACAGAATGGTGCCCAAGGCTCTGGGGAGAAGCAGGGCTCAGAGATGCCTACTAACCTTGCCCGTGCAGGGCCTGCAGGAGGAGCCTGGGCTTGGCCTCCTCTTCTGGCTGCCTGGTTTCTGAGGCAGTCTTGTCCTCTGAGGGGCAGGACTAGGTGAGCAATGGAGTGGACTATTTGAGTCATGGGCTCTCTCCACTGCCTGCCCTCCTTGGGTGCACCTTGTGTGACTGGGAAGAAAGGAAAGAAAACAGGAAGGAAGGGAGGATAGAAGGAGAAAGGGAGGACACCATGTGGGGGACCATCCATCCCACTGTTTCTGGATGCAGAAAAAACGGTGCTTTCTTGCCCGGTTTTTTTCCGTGCTCTGTGTGATTGGGCCTGGGTTTCTCCTTTCCTAATTGAATTCTGTTTGTTCAGGAGAGAACAGAAAAATACTGTTTGACTGGGCCAGCCCCTCCTCCACGCAGTCCAGAGGAGGGGGAGAGGCCAGGAGCAACCTCCCGAAGGGCCTCCTTTCAGGCCTGTGTGAATAAGCTGCAGTAGCCATGACCCTGTGTGTCTGCGGCCGGCCAGCATGGGACAGGTGTCCCCAGGACAATTCCCAAGGCCTCCAGGGCAGTGGCAGGCACTGGAGATGGAGAGCTGGGGACCACCCCCTAGGGGAAGAATGCTAAAGGTAGTAGGGGTCCTGGGGGGGGGGGCGCCCAAAAGAAGCTGGCTGTGGGACCCTGATGAATGTGGACGGCTGGGCATGAATACCTATTCAGTGCATGGCCCTTGTTCTCTCTGAGTCCGCAGCCTGGGAGGCCACAGATGTCCCAGAGTGAGTCAGATGGTTCTGCTGACAGAGGCCCTTGGTGGGAGGGGCTTCTTCTTTTGGGGCCTTTGTCCCTGAAGCCAGTGAAGCAAGGAAGGAGGTTTTCGCTTAAACTTGACCGCGGGTGGCTCCCAGCAGCCTGCCAGCCGGCAGTTTGAAGATGGCTTTCGGTGAACCATAGAGTGTCCAGGCCTTAGTGCTCTGGTGGCGCCAGCCCTTCTGGTGAGCAGAGACAACAGTGAGGACAGCCTCTGCCCATAGCAGCTCGTGGGTGTCTTTCAACGTCTGAGGCTTAGCCGAGGATACTGAGTCTAGGAGAGGCTGGGCCACCAGCTCCCGTGTCCGCTCAGTCTTAGAGGGTCTTTCTGGTGTCTTAGATACCTGCCCATGTGAAGGCACCCTTGGGTGAAGAAAGTGGGGACCTTAATTGCTGAGCTTCGAGCCCTCCAAGGGGCCTGAGGCTGGTGGAGGGCCCTCCCCCAGAGTTAGAGGTCTCTCGTGTCTGGCATTCCTTATTGAGGATATGCCCTTTGAAGATTACTTTGGCCAAGACCACTCAAGACATGAGCATGGACTCATGTAGACAAACATTTGCTCACTAACTGCCACATGAGCTAGGGTGGTGACAGTGGGAAACCCACAGCCTGTGACTGGCTTCTTCCAAGCCTGGGGACAACTCCATGCCTCTCCTGGCTAGTAAGCTCAGGCTGCACCCTGAGGTTGAACCAGTACGAGGAAGGATCACACACTCCCTCCAGTCCTTGGGGTCTGTCCCTTGGGGGCCCAAGGAGAAAGGATTCTACGTTTGGTTGGCTTGCTGTCTATTCACTTATAACCCTGTGTCCAGCCTGGGTAACACATCAGAGAACCTACCTCAGGGGGTTTCCTAGCACCAGCCTGACTGGGTTGGTTGGTGCTGAATGTGGAGTCACTTCTTGGCCCACTGCCCTAAGAAGATGGCATTACTGCCACTCATGGAGAGGTCGACTGACTTCCACAGAGTCACACACAGTGACACAAAGTTGTAAGGGAAAGAATGGACTGGACCCCTGTGCTGGATAGTTTTATGTTAACTTGACACAGGCTAAAGACATCAGAAAGGAGGGAAACTCTGATTAAGAAGAATGCTTCCTCTGGGCATGGTGGCGCACGCCTTAAATCCCAGCACTTGAGAGGCAGAGGCAGGTGGATCTCTGTGAGTTCCAGGGTAGTCTGATCTACAAAGCAAGTTCCAGGACAGCCAGGCCTACACACACACACACACACACACACACACACACACACACACACACACACCCTGTCTCGAAAAGCAAAACACAAACAAACAAAGATTGGGTTGTAGGCAGGGCCTGTAGAGCATTTTCTTAATTAGTGATTGATGGGGGAGGGCCCAGCCCATTGTGGGTGGTGCCATCCCTGGGGTTGGTGGTCCTGAATTCTATAAGAAATTGAGCTGAGCAAGTGAGCAAGCCACAAGGAGCAAGCCAGGCAGCAGCACCCCTCCATGGCCTGTGCATTGGCTCCAGCCTCCAGGTTCCTGCCCTGCTTGAGTTTCTGTCCTGACTTCGATGATGAACAGTGATGTGGAAGCATAGGCCAAATTAACCCTTTGCTCCCCTAGTTGCTCTTGGTAGCGCTGTTTCATTATAGCAATAGTAACTCTAACTAGGACAACCCCATTCTGCGGGGCTTCCTGCTATAGAGACATGAGCAAGGGTGGATGATGGACGCCCGGGAACAGAAGGCAGGAATGAGGGGCCAGGAGAGAAGCTTAGGAGCTGGGCATGGTGGCTGGCACTCCTGTGGGTAGGCACTGAATGTATGAACTTGCAAGCCCAGTTTTTAAACTCCAGATTCTAATTCTTCTTCTTCTTCTTCTTCTTCTTCTTCTTCTTCTTCTTCTTCTTAATCATCATCATCATCATCATCGTTTAGTCAGGAAGTCACCACAGGTGGCTGAGTTCAAGTCAGGCAGCCCTTTTATGTCTGTTCCCAGAGCCCCAAGAGCTGAGCTGTTACTTCTAAACAGGCACTCACATCTGGTGGCTGAGGTGAGGGTGCTTGACAGACCTGTCCTTCTTTTAAGACAGCTCCTGTCCCGTTCCACAGCAGCAATTGCCCCCCCCCCCTCCAAGCTTGGAGAGCCCAAGGTCCTTCTTCCCTCCTCCTCAGGGTCTCTTTTTGTGAATGTCCTGTTACATCTCTAAATGGCTCGCCATGTGCAAATCCAGTGAGATTCCCAGCCCCAAAATGTCAGAGGCCAGAGGGGAAACAAAAACAGCTCTCTGAGCTTGGTCCTAGGCAGAGGCCACATACCGGGATCACAGGCTAGCAGGTTAGGGGCCACTCAGTGACATTCACATAACTGTTTCCCATCTGGGAAATGGGCTGGTTGGGCCCCAAACTCAGCATTGGTGATCAAGCCTTTTGTCTCTGAAGTGACTCCATTTTCAGGGGAGACAATACCTCTCTACCTGCTGGTGGCAGTGAGGGACAGATGGTCTGTTTATGGCTTTTGCATGAGCTGGTTTGTTTTCCTACTTGGGGCCATTGGCCGGTCTCCTCAGCCCTCAACCTCACACTTCTTTCCCTAGAAGTGTCGAAGGGGGGTGTCCAGCCTGCAAGGGACCACTCTGCTTCTCTCACAGACTCTGAGCTCCCAGGGGATGGATGGCTCTCCCTCTACTGGGACCACCCATAGGTTCCTGGTTCTGTTCAGAGCTGGCCAAGGCAGGCGCTTACAGCAGCTCCGTTGTCTTGCCTGGTGGCAGGTATCCCTTAGCAGAGACTGGGCCCCTGCTGTCCTTTGCACATGGTGCTGGTGCCAGGGTTGCTTGTGTGCCCATGGAGAGGTGATGTGCCCCTGAGCCAGCCTCTACTTCAACCTCTCCGCCTCCTGTTGTTTCTACAAACAGAACTTTCCAGAGCACAGGCAGGAAGGGTGGAGGGTGCACATAAAGGACACTGCCTGGACTGCTTTCTGCAGAGGGTGGTTGGCTCAGCTCATCTCCCTTTGATGTTCTGAACCCATAGGAATCATTGACAGGGATGGATCATTTCAGCTCTCAAGAAGGGGACTTGGCGACAGGTGACTTGTCTCGCAGATTGCCGAGGTGCTAATGAGTGCTAATTATAATCCAATCGCCTTGCCAAGGCAATCTGTCCTGCTGGGGCAGGCGGGGACCAGTCGTGAAGTGAGTGGGTAGCTTGGGGGGATGGGTGTCTCTGTGTCTCGGTGCGGGCTTGGGGGATGTCCCTGTTCAAACATGTATTCTGAGGGGAGAAGAGACAGTCACGCCTTGGATGGTGGCAAGGCCAGCAATGGCTTCTTCCTTTGCAGCAGACACCATAGGGGCTAATGGAGGCAGAGAGGCCCAGTGGGGTTGCCATGGGAACGCCTCCTGATTGGAAAGGGAGTCTATTAGGGTGTGAAGGACAGAAGGAGGCACCCTGAATCCTTTCTACCTCACCCATTCCCTCCCTCAGCCTGGGATCCACTCCAGGGCAGGCAGCCCCAAGCCTGCCCAGGATTCTGGAGGGTTGGAGAAGGATCTGGAATCGACAGAGGTACGCTGGAGCCTGGTCTCTGTCCCATGGCAGACGGTAGTTGAGGGCTTAGCGCAGATGTGACTCCCCTAAAGGCCTGGCCCAGGTTTTCTGAGCTCATAGCCTGAGTCACCAAGGTGGGGAATGGGCCCACACAGGCTGGGTGATCCACCCATGCAGTCTGGTCCAAACTTAGCCGTGAGCTCTGGGAATTGGTGACGCCATCTTGACTTGTCAGATAGGGATACTGAAGCTTGGAGGGCTTAAGAAATGTGCTTGAGGTTATAAGGGGACCAAGACGAGGCACAGCTGGTGACAGAGGCGAGGAAGGGCTCGTAGTCACGGCTGAAGGGTACAGCGGTGTACCACGCGTGAGCAAAGGTGGGCACCAGAACGACACAGCCCACGGCAGATGTGGGCTCCAAGCCCGCCGAGTTCTTCGGCCAACCACACTCCACTTTGGTGAAGGGAACTGAGGGTCAGCAGGGAAAGGGACTCCCCTTGGTCAAAAGCCAGAAGAAATGACCTGTTTCCAATAGACAAGATGTGGGATCAGGTTCCCATCAACAGGGGTACGGAAAGCCGGGTGTGGTGGGACAAGCCTGTACCCCCAGCACTGGGGAGGCAGAAGCAGGGACATCAAGGAACTCAAAGCCATCCTTAGCTGCACGGTGAGTTCAAGTCTACCAGAGACCCCTGTCGCAAAACACCATCCAAATAAACGAGCCGACCGAAGAACAAAGAAAATGCGGGGCCTGCCTGCCCACAGTGAAGTTTTATTCGGCCTGAAGGGGAATGAAATAATGCCATTTACAGGTAAACAGGTGGAAGTGGAGATCACGTCAGTGGACTAAGCCAGGCTCAAGGAGACAAATGCCACACCTTCCCCACCTTATGCAGTGTGCTGGTTAGTTTTCATCAGCTTTACACAAACCAGTCGCCTGAGAAGAAGGCATCTCAACTGATGAGTTGTGTCCATCAGATGTGCCCATCTATGGGGAAAATGTCTTTTTTTTTTTTTTTGCATTGTCTTTTTTATTTTATTTTATTTTATTTTATTTTATTTTATTTTATTTTATTTATTAGACAGGGTCTCTCCATGTAGCCGTGGCTGTCCTGGAACTCTTAGACCAGGCTAGTCTTGAACTCAGAGATCCTGCCTGCCTCTGCCTCCCAAGTGCTGGGATTAAAGGCATCCAGCCTGTTGTTTTATTTTTTAAGAGGGAGGAAGAACATGCATTTGGGGGCATGTTTTCTTGATTAGTGATTGATGTGGAAGGGCCCAGCCTACTCCTGGCGGTTCACTCCTGGACAGGTGGTCCTTGTGCTGTGGAAGAAAGGCAGCTGAGGCTCCTGCTTCAGTTCCGGTGTCCAGGTTCCTGCCCTGATTTTCTGCCTCAGCTTTGCTCAGTAATGAACTGCAAAGAATGAGCCAAAATAAATCCTCTCCTCTTCCAAGTTGGTTTTGGTCAGCATTTTATCACAGAATAGAAAGCAAAATAGGATAGGCAGGATTTAGTGTGTGTGTGTGTGTGTGTGTGTGTGTGTGTGTGTGTGTGTGACATGAAAAACAGAAGGGGAACTATGTGGGGGGAGAAATGGAATCAGATGGGGCAGGAGAAGGCTGTGGGGGGATGGATATGAGCAAAGCATAATAATATATTTTGAACATAAAATTATATATGAAAATCTCATAATGAAACCCATAAAATTATTAAAATAATTAATTTAGACAAAAGGGGAGAACTAGTCCCTTTTGTGCTCAGCCAATGCTAGTCCTTCACAACCAACATTACGGCAGGATCCTCAGGCAGAAAAATGCCCTTCGCTCTGAAGGCCCAGAGTCACTGCAAAGAGCCCTCACTAAGCACAGTGCCAGCTGCTACCTCCTGCCAGCCCAAGACCCCAGGGCCAGCAGGGATAAGGGACAGGTCAGCACAGCTGGGCAGGCTTGCACTGGCTGGCCACCTGGACTGGCCCATCTTTCTTTACTTTCCTTACTATTCTTTTTCAAAACGTAAGAGACACAGGATCTCATTGGCCCCCCGCTCTGTGGGACCAGTTGGGTCCCTGTAGTGACCTGGAGCACGTGAGGAAGCAGGGACGAGCCTGAACAGAAGCAGCTCCCTGAAGGGAACAGGCTCAGTGCCTACAGCAAAGCTGCAAGCAAGGTCTGACGGCCTGTCAGCGAGACAGTCGTTCTGAGCATCTCTCTCCTGGGTGGTCAGGACCAGGCCAGGCTTTGCATGGAGCAAAGCATCCTCTATGTGCCACCAGAGCTTTGCCCTGCATCTGCACAGTGGAACCTGCTCCAGCCCTGCTCCCAAAAGGACACAGCCTGCCCCTCAGGCTGTCCCCTGCTCTCCAAACACCTCTCCCTGGTTCAAGTGAGGAGCAAGGCTGCTGTCAGGCAGGGCCTCTTCTTAGCCTCAGCTCCCACTCTGTGTAGACCGGGCAGGTGTGAGAAGTGAGGTGTAGCTACTGTCCCCCGCCCTCCTGTGAGGAGGCCCCAGCCAGGAGCCATGACCCATCCCCACCAATTCTAGGTGCCCTTTTTTCTAAGGAGGAACCAGAGAGCTGGGCACTGTTAGAACTGGGAAGCCTTGCAAGGGAGCCAGCTTCTTGGGGGCTTGGCGGGCTGGGGATGGAACCTCCCATTTCAGGAATGCTCACAGAAAGACCTTGTCTTCCCCAGCCCACAGATGAACCCTTTAAGCATTAAAACATACCGTGGGGCCAACTGGCCACAGAGAAGTCACCTCTGCTGCCCAGCTTGGAAGGAGGGACTCTGGTGTCCTTTCCCACCTGGAAGGTATACACCTGCTCTCCCCACACAGCCATCTCACTCAGGGAATCAGCGACAATCCCGAAAGGCCTGTATCAGGGCAGCATCCCGGCTTCTCTGATTGGATCTCTGGTGGGCTTGAAAACTGTACTGTGGGATATCTACTGGCAAAATGGCAAAGCCTTGAAGGGCTCGTGCGTGAGGAAGGCCTGGTTGTAAACACGGTGGCTAAAGTGGACTGTCCGTTAGAGCCACAGTCTCTGCTGAGGGGACCATGATGGCAACTTCCTCTCCCATCTGAGGGGGGGTTGTGGCCATGTGACCATCGCCAACAGAAAAAGCACAGAGCATGTCCACACTGCAAGGGAGCAATCAACTTGTCGCCACATCCTCTCCCCTTGGGATCTGTCAGTCATCCCATTTCTGGACTTCTGGTGCCAGTGACATCAGTGTCTGTTCCCAGAGGCTCAGCCCACTGTGTGTGCTGTGTACTGTGTGTAAAACTAGGGACCTTGATACCCCTGATGGTAGGTGAAAGGGAACCATCACCCACTCAGGGAAGCCAGGGAGCTCGAAGGCAGATATTCTAGTCCAGGCCATACCTTGCTCATTACCAGCACTGTTGCTGCCTCAATCTGTGAGACCTTCGATGTTGGGCCTCATCACCATGTGCCCTGGGTCCCTGGGCCTGATGGATGTCGCTGCCCAGGACAGTACCTGGATGTCTTTATCCAGACACAGGACGGGTGTGCACTTCAGGCATCTGCCAGGCATCATGCCTATGACCGGCTCAGGGTCCCCTTCCCACGCAGTAGCCAGGCATCTGCCGCACAGCTCCTGAGCACATCCCCAGGGCTGTAAGTGGCTTCTCTCCCCGTCCCAGCTGCTCCCATGGGGGAAGGGTCCTCCCATACCACCTTGCTTAGGAGGACTCACTTAGCCAGGGGCTCCTGGATCTGTAGATAAGGAAACAGACCCAGATCAGCAGTCATTCCTTAAGGACCATCCCCACCCCTTGCCCTATGTCCAGGCTGTGCTAAAGTTTGTGCAGGAAGGGAGTCCTCACTTCTGGAACATTCCTCTTGCTTGTCTTTAAAAGCAGCTTAATTTAAGTACAATCACCAAGCAATTACTGTGCACATTTAAGGGGGACCATTTGATAAATCTTGACACATATGCATCTGTGAAGTCACCACCACTAACTCAGGGTAACGAGCAGCTCATCTTCCCACGGGGGCCCTTTGTGACACCCCCCACCCCTGCCCTCCTGCCCTCCTGCCCCTCGCTGTCTCTAAGCAACCATCTACCTACTTTCTGCCACACAAGAGTTTGTAGTTCGTAGATTTAAGGTAAATCCTAGTTTTCCCACCTAGAACAGTTATTTCTAGATCATGTCCTAGAGTATATCAGTCATTTCCCCACCCTCCCCCCTCCCTCTCCCCCAACCCCCACTCTCTTAGTGTTTCCTCCACCTTATTCCTTTGTGACAGGGTCTCTCACTGAGCCTGGAGTTAGGCTGGTGTCCGTCAAGGCCCAGGGATCCTCCTGTCTCGGTTCCCCACGGTACTGGGGTTACAGGTCCATGGGCAGCCAGGTCTGGCTTTTTATGTGGGTTCTGGGATCTGAATTTAAGTCTTCATACTTGTACGGCAAATGCTCTTACCCACTGAGCCACCCCTCCGGCCTCCAGTGTAGCTTTCTTACTGTCCAGTGGACAGGGCTACATCATGGTGTGTCTACTTCGTTACGACACCGGTGTGTGCCTCGTGTTCACACCACGGTGTCTGGTGTGTCCTACACTGCGGTGTGTCTATTGTGTAGCTTTAGGGCTGTGTGCAATCCTGAGGCTACGCTGCAGTTTACTTTCCCCCTTAGATGGGAGATAGACGTTCAGGCTCTTAGACATTAAGGCTGTTTCAGTATTTGGTTACCCATAAAGCTGGTATGAATATTCATGTCCCGGTCTCCGTAGGGACAGCTGGTGCTTTCTCTTGGGTAAATATAAGGCTAGAATGCCTGCATCATATGGCCAGTATATGTTTAACTTTTAAAACAACTTCCAAACTGATTTCCACGTGTCCTTGCTCCTTTACATTTGTTCTCACTGGCAGCGGTGAGTTCAAGTCCCTCCACACCCTATCAGTGCTTGGCATTTGCCAGCTCTAAGTGGAGCTGTTAATAAATGGACAGGTAGCTCATTGTGATTTTATTACCATAACGGCTAGTGCTATTGAGTGTCTTTCTATGTCCTCATTGGCTCTTTGTGTATTTTCTTTTGTGAAACGTTACTCAAATGGTTTATTTTAAAAATTGGACTTCGAAGATTATTTATACATTCTATATACAGGTCCTTTATCTGACATCACTAGATGTATGCTTCACAATCAGTTTCTGCTATGGGAGTCTATCCTTTCCTTCTCTTAGCAATGGCTTTCAGGTGGTGGAGATGTTTCATTTCGATGAAGTCAAATTTGTTAGTTTACTCCTTCCTAACTCTTGCTTTTGGTGTCAAAACTAAGAAATCAGGGGCTGGAGAGATGGTTCAGTGCTAAGGGCACTTGCTGCTCTTGCAGAGGACCAACATTCAAATTCCAACATCCAGCAACTCTAGCTCCAAGGGGATCCAACACTCTCTCTGGCCTCTCTGGGCACACACTGCACACACACACACACACACACACACACACACACACACACACACACACACCTTAAAATAACAACAAAGCACAGTCACCCAAGAAATCATTTAAACCAAGATCACAAACCTCAACAGTTTTAGGCTCTATGTCGAGGCTGAGGGTCCACCGTGAGTTAATTTTTGGCCATGGGGCCAGGTATAAATTGAAGTTTGCTCATTAGCATTTTGCATGCAAATATTTGAAGGCTCATTTGTTAAGAAGGTTGTCACACCGTAGTTTAAATTGTCTTTGCAAAAAAAATATGCTGACTATGTATGTGGGACTGTTTGGGGCCCTTTTCAGCAAGATCTACTTATCTTCATATCAATACCACAGTCTTTTGACCTTGTTCAAACTTGTTCCGTTCTGTGGTTAGTTCTAGTTGGTCTTTTGTAGCTTTATAAGACTTTCTACAGAACGATTATGTCATCTGTAAGTAATGAACATTTCACTTCTTTTTGCTCTGGATTCCTTTTACTTCTCATTCTTGCCTGACTTGCCTGGATAGACGTGCCAATATGATGGTGGACAGCAGTAGTAAGTATGGGCATCCTTGTCCGGTTCCTGATCTTTTCCTTTAATTGTGATGTTATCCACAGGGTATAGGCTTCTTCTCAGATTGAGGAAGCTCCCTTATAGCTATACTCCCATGACAGTATTTATAAGAAATGGATGTTGGATTTTGCCAAATGATTTCTTCTGTGACTCTTCAGATGATCATATGTTTTATGTTTATAAATATGGAAAATTACATGATTAATTTTCTAATGGAGAACCTACCTTGCATTCTGAGGGTAAATCCTCCTTGGTTATTATCTTACCTACACACTGTTGGGTTCAACTTGCTTAAGTTCCTTTAGAGCTTTTTCATTTATGTTCTTGAGAGAATTTGTTCTTTACTTTTCTTGTCATGGTTTTGTGTCATGGAATAAGCTAAGAAATTTTTTCTTTCATATTTTGAGGACTTACGTAGAATTCTTTTAAGTGTTCTATATAACTTACTAATGAAAGGCCTGAAGTTTTATGCATTTATGGTTTTTCTCATAGATATGGAGATAGTTTATTTCTTCTCAAGTGAGTTTAGAGGTTCATTTCATTAAAGTTGTCGGCCTTATAGGTATATGATTCCCTTATCTTTTTGATATCTGTATAAGCTGTAGTGATGTCTCCTTTCTCATCTTTGCTGTTAAAATTAGCCTCTTCTCTTTCTTTTCTGATAGGCTAGTTTAGCTAGAATTCTGTTTTATTGAACTTCGTAAAAAGCCAGCCACTGGTTTCATTTTCTTCCTCTGTCATTTTTCTTTTCTATTTCACTGATTTTTCACTTTGATCTTTATTATTTAGTTTGTTTGTGATTACTTTGGATTTCAGTTCTCAGATCTGTGGGCTCACAGCTTTCATTGTTTTAGATTTTAAGGCTAAAACTGAGGTCAATGATTTGATAATCTTTTTCTCTTCCTTTCTCTTGGTTCTTTGAGACCTGATCTCATGCTGGAACCCAGGCTGGCATAGAACTCACTATACAGCCCAGGCTGGCCCCTGTAACCAATAACAATCCTACTGCTCCAGGCTCTGGAATATAGTATTCCACACCAGATTCTTTCTTTTCTTACATTAGCACTGTCTGAATCTGAAGCTGAGCCAAGCCCTACCTCCCACTACCTCACATATTTTGGCATAGTGTATTTTTCTTTCATTTTCAACCAGTTTACAAATTCTGGCTTTGCTCTTGGTTTCTTACTTGACCCATGAAAACTATGTATAGTTTGAGGATTATCCTGAGATTTGGGTTTCCCTATGGCCAGAAAACACTTTTAAAACAACTCGGTCTATCTTGGTAATTATTCAGTGTTCACTCAAAAATGTTTGTTCTACTGTTTTTGAGTGGGGCACTCAATAAATTATAACTAAGCCAAATTGGCTGTTAATGTTCTTCAAGTCTTCTATATCCTGGTTGATTAGTTATTGAGAAAGGGACACTGATGTTTCTCTCACAATTGTGGTATATTTCTCCCTTCAGTTCTGAATTCTTCCTTTGTGAAATTGAAGCTGTTACTACTTTAAGTAGTAACTTTAAGATTGAATGGCTTCCTGATTGACAGCTCCTCCTTCTCTTCCTCCTTCGCTAGACAGGATCTCTCTGTAGCCCTGGTTGACCTGGAATTTGCTATGTAGACTAGGCTGGCCTTGAACTCACAGACATCTGCCTGCCTCTGACTCTAGAGTGCTAGGATTAGATTATTAGATTATTTTTTATTGTTTCCAATAAGGAATCTGCTAACACGGTTTCTTCTGCTGTATGTAACATGTACTTTACATTTTATAAACTGTTTACTTTGAAGGTTTTCTTTTTATCATTACAGAAATTAGATTGTGGTATTCCTTTGTGTTTTCTTCATGCCTGTGTTTGGAGTTTTCTGAGTTCCCAGATCTGTAGGCTTTGCTTTATAAAACTTTTGATCATTATTTTTATCAAACCTTTTCTGTATGTGTGTATTTGTATGTATGTGGAGGCCAGAGGTGTTTCTCCTCAGGCACTATCTACATTGTTTTATTTGTGAGACAGTCTCACTATGTAGCCCTGGTTAGCTTGGAACTATGTAGACCAGGCTGACCTTGAACCCACAGAGATCCATCTACCTCTGAATGCTGAGATTAAAGATGTGAGCTACCACACTAGGCAATGTTTTCTTTTCTTTCTTCTTTTTCTTTCTTTTCTCCTTTTTAATTCCTTCCTTCCTTCTATCCTTCCTTTCATTTCTGTTTTTGAGATAGGGTCTCTCATTGGCTTAAGATTCATCAAATAAGCTAGACTGGCTAGCCATGGAGCCCCAGGGATCCCCCTCCCCGATCTCTGCTTCCCCAGAGCTTGAGTTACAAGTGTACAGGGCCAAGTCCAGCTTTTTATGGATGTCCCGGTGTTCCAGCTCGGGTCCTCATGTTTTACAGCAAGCACTTTATAGCCCCAGCTGTCTCCCTAGCTCTCTTCCAGTATGTAAGCTGTAGGGCTCCTTCTCCTTCATTAGCTCATTGTGGGTTCTCCACCACTGTGTCTTCAGCCACCTTTCTCCTGTAAGTCTGGTTTTCTGCTGACTCCACAGAGTGGACCTAAGGGCTCATGTGTCACAGTCTCCACTAGAGTTTGATACACTTTAGTCCTCTTCATCTTTAGTATCATAATTAGTGGGATACAGTTGTGACAAACATTTGAAATGTACTTGTTGGCCAATTCTAATACCTGTGTCAATTCAGGGTTGAAGAACAATTTCTCATTCTGAGGTAACCCTTTCCCTTTGCAAGTGCCCTCACCTTTGATCGGATATTTGACATTTGTGAGATTTTTACCTTGGTGCACACTGGGTATTTGTGTATTCCAGTGGATGCTGAGCTTTGCTCTGAGATACTCTTAACTTACTTGGAATTGGTCTAATCCTTGTGGGTCTTGCTGTCATGATCTATTAGGCAGGTCTGCATAAGGGTTCAATCTAGGGCCAACTGTTTGCACTACTGAGACAATAATTTTCTGACTCAGCTCCCACTTCTCAAGGCCATCAAATGCCCCACCAGGATTACGAAGCTTTTCAGTCTGCCTAGTGGGGGACATTATTCCAGGGTGGTACTGATAAGTCCCTCTACACATCACCAGGTTCTCTCCCTCTGTGGCTGTCTTCTTTTCCTGGACTTGTGGTTCCAGGTGCCCACTCAAGACAGCACCTTGAGTATAGAAAATAGTGAACTCCCTATAATGGCCTGGAATCTTCTAAGGCAGAAGGAAATGACAATTGGAGGATTTTTTTTTCTTCTGTCTCTCAAAGATCAGGGCACCCGCCTGATGGTCAATGTCTTGAAAACTACCATCCCACACCTATTGTCTGGTTCGTGGGCTTATGTCTGGCAGAGGAAACAGCAGCCTGTAATTCCATTCTGCGCAGCAGCAGAAGCAGCCCTTTCCTGAAGTCAAGGGCTGCTTACCTTCTGCTTTCAGGATATGACCTCAGGAAGGGCCCTCTCCTGACTGCACCTCTCCAACCAAGCTCAGGAGGACCGAGGAGTTGTTCGTGGTGGTGATGGGGACAACCAGTCAGCAGTCTCCACAGAGAGATGTGATGTGACACAGGTTCCTGAGGGCCTGAGTTGGTTGGGGCCATTCTCTGGACAGAGCCACACCAGCCAGCCATACATAGTCTCCAATATGAACATATGGTGAGCTATGGCGATAGGTTGAGGGCTTGACTGTCATATGCTTTGTCAAGTGGGACCTGGAATTACTCAAAACAACCGCATCACCACTGCCACCTACCCCATCTCGGCTACACAGTGATCAGCAGGGGAACAATTTCTACTCCTACCTTAGGAGAGGTAGTTTCTGAGGCTGAGGAATGTCCAGATGGATGGAGCTTTCCCTCACCATGATCACACATTTTATATTGGAACCACATCATGCACGAAATTAGAACAGGTGCTACGAACTAAGCTGCCTCTCTGGGGAGAGTCCTCCTGCCTGGGAAACAGACTCCACAGTGACCTTGTCAGGAAGGCCCTGCAGGGGTTCAGACTGGTGTCAGTCCTTAGAAGGGTGGAGGAACCTGACTCCCTGACTGGTACAGCACCAATATGTGTGGGAGTGGAAGCATGAGATGTGCAAGGTGTGAGAAGTGGCCAACATGTAACTGAGTCCAAGGCTGGGACTGCCAATCTTTCCAGTTTTACAACCGTCACAAGAATGTGGCAGCTGGGGTTAAGCAGGGGTGCTAATCCGGCTTTGATGCTGACCCTCTGACAGTCCAGGGTGTGGGGTCAGGACCACCCGCTCTTGCCCCGGATTAAACACTGTGAGTTAAAACTCTTCGATGGCTAAAGATGCTCTGGGACTCAGATAACCTGCCTGCAGTCCTCCCTGGTAGGGCTTCTGGAAGGGTAAAGGGCCAGTGATGTGCTGTTCTCACAGTAGAGGTCTTTGGACACTCACCAGCACTCGTTATGCTATAGACCCATATATAAGTCTCTGTCTTAGGCTCCGATGCAGCATTATTTGTGCTCATGAGCCAGGTGGTACATGACCTAGATGCTGGGATGCTAGTGACAGTACAGATCGGAAGGGGCACAGAAAGGGGCCACTGCAGGGCGAGAGTTACAGCTGCAATATCCCTGAAATGACACTTGGGTAAAATCAGGAGGCTGGTGAGGAATTGAGCCAGAATGTGTAAGAAATGAGTGTTCCGGCAAAGGGGACATACAGAGGTCCTGAGGCCCGGCAGAACCTGGGTGTGTGGGGAGTATCCAGGCAGTTGTGACTGGATTGCTACAATGAGGAAGCCAGAGCTGCCCAGGGCCATCAGGCCCCCTGCTTGTTCTAAGTAAGATGAGAATATGAGACATTTGGCAGAAGGTGAGGTAGGCTTAAAAAGGTAGCGATGTAGTGGCCACACTGGAGGCAGGGAGCCAGGAGAGGTCCAAATCTGACAGTCTCCTACAGCAAAGGCAGCCAGGTAGTCTGGCCAGTCAGGGAGGTGAGGAGAAGCAGCAATGGATCTAGAAGGTGGAGCCCCAAGACTTGCTGACAGCGTCAATGTGGGGAAGGTGGGAGGGAAAGGAGGAAGAGGAGGAGAGGAGAGGGAGGAGAAGGAGGAATAAAGATCCTGGGTCAACATCTGGCAGAGTGGGGTGGCCAGCTACTCTCTGAGTTTGGGAAGGCTGGGAGATTTGAGTCTGGGCCAGGAACTGTTTGACACCTTTACATGGGAAACACCACACCAGGAGGGAGCTAGATGTAGGAATCTGATCCCAGGGCAGTAGTCAGCCAGCAATGTTCGTGCTTAGAGCCTCGAGACTGGATAGATTTCTGAAGAGCCCGTGGAGACAAGGAAAATCCCGCTAGCCCTGGAGAATACCAGATCTATGAAGAGTGGGGGAAGGCCGGGTGGTAGGAGAACCCAGCAGGAACAGCCACAGGGGGCCCCGCAGCAGCAGAGGAGGGAATGGGTTGAAGAACTCCAGCAGCTGAAGCCGCCAGAAGATGCATGAAGATGCAAATAGATACTACTTGAGGGGCCGTCTTTCAAGGGAGCCAAAGACCAAGACAGTGACTGCAGGAGAGGTGTGGTCCACAAAGGAGCTTTTAAGGAAGGAATCACAGGGACTGGGTGGTACTGGCCAGAGGTCTCCATTGTGCCAGAAATTGAGATGTCTGAGAGGGATCCTGGGTATTTGGGGGAGGGCAGCTTCTGGGAGCTGGTGTTTCGAGAAGCAGGAAGGCCCTGAGCTGGCAGATAATAGGTGAAGGGAATGGGCCGCATGGCCACGGTGAGGAGATGAGGCCCTGGGATGTTTGAGGCCACAGTCGCACCTGAATCACCATGCTGCAGCATGGAACGGGCAGGAGTTTGCATTAAACTAGTGTTGGGATTTTGCCAGATGAGAATTCCACATGGAGATGGGGTGTGCGGGGGCTGATGGAAAGTCAAGTGTGATGGCAGTGGCACCTGGCTTCAGGGGCAGAGGGGAGCTGCAGAAGGCAGGTGGTTACCGGCAATGGCATGCTCACACTGCATCTCTGGCAGAGGTGGCACAGCAAGGGTCTCTGCCTTAGCCATCTCTATCGTATGACAGCAGTGGCCCTGCCCCGCCCCTTAGCCCTGGGTTGTTGAGGTTAAAAGTGCAGGCAGGAAAGCCCTGGAACAAGCGGGGGAGCTCTGTCTCTCACCCTCAGCTGGGGTGGTGGTGGTGGTTGTGCCAGGAGCTGAGGTAGCCAGGGGCTGTGAGCATATCTCCCAGGGGGAGAAAGCCTCCAAGGTGGCAGCAGCCAGAAAGTAGGCAGGCTGTGTGGGAAGCAGGTGGCTGCTGCCTCCTCCTCCCTCCAGGCCATCCCCCAGAGGGCAGTGCAGGATCACCTCTGGCCACACTGCTCCTCTAGCTGGGAGCCCACAAGCTGCCAACCTGCCTGATCTGGAGCTTGCTCTGAAGGCCTCTAGTTTGTCTTCTTAGCTCAGAGTTGGTGCAGGCCAGGCAGCACTGTACAGCATTGCCATTGGACAGGAAGCACTTGCCCAAGCCACACAGCTAGGAGTGGGTCCACCCCACCCTCCACTGCAGGGCACAGCACAGGCCCGGCTCCTCACTCCGCTAGTACCCCCTTCCCTTAGACCCCATTGCGGCCGGTGTTCTTACTTTTGTCCCTCCAGGAAAGCTGGGACCTTGCTTGTCAATCAGGCCTGGCTCACACTGGGCCAGCAGTGACCACCTCTGGCCAGGCTGAGATTCAGGCCCAGGACCACCTTGCACATGAAAAGGAGACAGAGACCTAGTGTGAGGGGTCCTCTGTGGGCAAGCACAGCTATTCCTGTCCTGTGCCTGCTGCCTTCTGTCTTGCCCTGCTGATACTGTGTGCCTGCCTACCTCAGGTAGAGGGAAGTGAAGTTCCTTGTGCCGCCATAAGCTCCCTGGAGCTCAGACCTTGAAAGACAAATGGAGGACTCAGTGCGCCCTGTCTCAGGCGGTGGGTTGGGGCGGGCTCCTCTAGGACCCACCCTTGTCCCTACCTCATTCCAACGCTGAGCTGGTCTGGCCTGTGGAGAGCAGGAGGTGGGTGTGCCTGGAGCACAAGGCAGGGAGAAAAGAGGACATGAAGGCAGAGGCCTCTGGAGAGGGGCACAGAGGTGCTGGGGGTGGGGGTGGGGGTGGGTGGTAGAAGTAGGGAACAGGAAGTTCAGAAGAGCAGAGAAGCAACTGGAAAGACTGAGAGGGGAGGCAGGGAAAGGCAGGCGCTAGAGTCCAACCTGGCCACTGAATAGGTTTATCATTTGCAGGTTATTAATGGCTGGGGAGAGACCGCAGCTGGAAATCCTCCCAATGCCAGCTAAATGCCTCCCAGAGAACCCCATCTGTGTAGGGCTCTGGGAACAAAAGCGCCACATAAACAACTGAGGTGTGGAGTCTCCGGGTAACTCAAGGACCTCACATTCAGACACCAGAGTTGTGAAACCTGAATACCTGACTAGGTTATTTAACCGTCTTCTGCGCTTGATGGCAGTGGAATGTGGACTTACCAAGCATGAGTCATCAGGCGCAGTACCTAGGAAAATACCCAAGTCACCCCAATTACACCATTATCAATGGCTGCATCGCCCTGCAACCCAACGCTATGAAACTAGAGAATGCCAGCTGGGCCGGGCCTGGAGGAGTCTGGCTCTTGGTGAAGATTGCCTGCCTGGCAGCGGCCTCTGCAGTCATGCCAAGCCACAAGCCCTGTGTGGTCGATGAGCAGAGGTGTCAGGCCCATTTTACAGTTATGGAAACTAAGGCTCACCAGAGCTCAGTCCACTCCTGCTGCTCTAACCATAGAGGGGGGCCCAGAGGGAGAAAAGCTGTTTCAGGCGGTGGCCGCAAGCACTGGGAACTGCCATCTTGGCTGCTGGAATGACCATCCAGGGAACATCCAGTTTGTGTGAGCACATGTCATGAGCTGTACAGGCAACCCTTCACTAATAGGTGCAATTGTCTCTGTTTCGTAGATGACAAGATGAAAAGAATCCGTCACCGGCCACGGTCATGCAGCTGGTTAAGTGGGTAAGTTCAGCCCCCATGTGATCAGGGGCTGTTGCTTCCCTTGAAGACGGCTGCCTGTGTTTGTGACTGAAGAGGAACAAGTGGACTGCAGGGACTTGCCTGCCGTTCTGCTCCCTGTGTGCACACACAGCCGTGCCCACCTGCACAGACCACATGGGCCTCCTGCCTCTGACGCTCTGTGGCAGTCAGCCTGGCCCGGTGGAGGAAGGAGCCAGCTACAGCTGGCCCACCCACGAGCCGGTAGCGCGCCTTGCTCTTAATCAGTAAGATATGTTTCTGGAATAAAAACCACATCAGCATTTTCATTTTCAAGTTCAGACAAGGTTTTGTTTTTTTTTTTTTTCTTTCCCTTCCTAATTTTCCCTTCGTATGGGTGAGGCTAATCCTCCCTCTTGACTGACAAGTCTTTAGACTCAGCCATACACTTAAGGCAGCGAAGAATCAACGACAACAGCCCATGGAGACGTCTTCCTCGAGTTTTCCAGATTTCAATAATAATAATAATACCACAACCCATAATTACCAATGTGAAAACTTTCAAGCGATCCCCAAACTCCAGTGCAGCTCATCCCTGTCCCGAGTTCTGGCAAACCCAGATGGAAGGTCCTTTCTCAAGTGTGGGTCTGCACCGGGAGGGCGGGGGTCAGCAGGGACCAAGAGCCGTGCGGACACTGGCACTCAGGGCAGAGAAGTGAGTGGGGAAGGGGGGGGGGCACTTAGGAACTGCAGCATCCATGGGTCCGGGTGTGCACCGCAGCTCAGGAGACACTACCACAACGGCCAGGAAGACAAGACGGGGTGTGGGGTTAGGAGGTTCACCATGGCGACTGAGTAAATATTAGTATCTCCTCCCCTCTGCTGTCTCAGAATACATTCAAGTGAAAAGACTCTGCCTCTACAACTGAACTTGACTTCTATCTTTTAAGAAATGGGGGAAGGGAAGACAAATTCAGTGTAATAAATTGGTTGGACATTTGTTCAGGAAGGTTCCCAAGTGAAGCCCCAAAGTGGAGTCAGAATCAGCGAGGCAAAAGACGGCTCTATGCAAAGCTAATTTCTAAAGCTGAAACAGAAAAATTTCAGTTGTCCAGTCTCCATGGCGCTACTGGCCATTCTCAACAGGGTGATTCTTCACTGGGGGGCCTGTCCCAGGCATTGCTGGATGTTTGACACCTGGGCCCTGACTACTCAATGCCAGTGACATTCCTTGATTTCAAGTGACAACTCATACTCCCACACATCCTCAAGTGCCCCCTGGTGGGGGTACGGAGTACTGCCACCTGGGAACTACTCGGGTAATCAGTGTGGCACAGGGTGGGGGAAGGTGATGGCTAGCAATGACCATAGAAAGTTGCAGGCACCAGCTGGATCATAAATGGCCTTAATAGTCTACTGTGGAGTAAGCCACTGGGTTTGGGTAAAGGAACGAGAATGGCAGATCTGCACTCCAGATGCTTTAGAAAAAAAGCAGACTGAAGGTGGAGAACTGGAATTTTCTTTGTGGCAAGATTAATCTCAAATCCAGTTTCTTTAATATACAGAGTAATTCGGGCTTTCTATTCATTTGTCCATTTTAATAATTAGGTATTTCACAGAAGTCATTCATTCCCTCTAAGGTGTCGTTTCTGGAGGGGCATAAAGTTGCTAAACTATAGCCTCACTCTCTCTTCCGTAGGGTTTGTAGTGATGTCCCGTCTTCACTGTTGTCACATATCTGAGGTTTTTCTTGAGCACTCTGCTAGAGATTTAAAACCTCGTGAATCTTTTCGAAGACCGTTTTGATCTCACTTTCCCTGCTGTCTGCAGTTTCTTCCACTGATTTCTGCTTTCATCGGTAGTGCTTTTTTCCATTTTGTTCCATCTGTTCACATCTGCCTAGTTTCTCCTGGAGACCATTCATTTTACATCTCTCTTCTAATGGAGTTTCAGAGCTCCAAGTTTCCTCAAGCGCTGTGTGGTTTCTGTTTCCTTTACATCAACATGTTCCAATTTGCTTTTAATTTCATCTTTGACCCGAACAAGTTATGTACAAGAATGCTTAATATTTTTCACGCATTCACTTTTTACAGGCATCTTTGTATGATAGATTCTGTTTGTGAAATTTTATTCTGTATAAATAAGCATAAATATTAAATTAGGATAAACTTATGAGTAAAGTGAAATGAGAATATAGACCATAGAAGAAAAATATTTCTGCACCTCAAAAGCATGTTCATCTTAAAATGAATTTGGGTAGGAACTACATTTTTCTCTATCCCAATTCTTTTTTTGTTTTGTTTTGTTTTTCCATGACAGGGTTTCTCTGTGTAGTTTTTTGGTGGCTGTCCTGGATCTCGCTCTGTAGATCAGGCTGGTCTCAAACTCAGAGATCCACCCGCCTCTGCCCAACGCCACCCAGCTACTCTCCCTATCCCAATTCTATTGAAATCACTTTAAAAGTGACACAGAAAGCTGGGTGGTCTTTGGTGCATGCCTTTAATCCCAGCACTCTGGAGGCAGAGACAGGTGGATCTCTGAGTTCAAGGCCAGCCTGGTCTACAGAAAAAGTTCCAGGACAGTCAGAGCTACACAGAGAAACCCTGTCTTGAAAAACAAAACAAAACAAAAACAAATCACAATAGTTCCATTTGATAGTACCTCATGACATGTTGAAAACTGATTTACCTACAAGTGCAAAACACAAGATGCAAGAAGTTACATACAATTTTAAGGGTTGATATAGGTTTCTTCAATGTCCTTTGGAATCACACAAAAGGAAAGTATGATGGAAAGTAGGCTGGATAAGAGATCAAAGCATACTTGGAACTTTTCTTTAAAGTTTCTATTATATATATATAATATATAATAATTTTATTATTAATATGCCACTGATAGAAATGAAAATCCACCAGGTCCCTAACAAGCAAGTTGAAAACTATCAATTAAAAAAAAAAAAAAAAAAAACTAACTCTATGGCAAGATGGTGCATAGAGCTGCCCCAAGGGAGGAAAAAACAAAAAATAAGACTAAAACCCCAATACAAATAACTAAAGAGCCAAAACAAAACGGGTATGATGGAAAGAAAGAATCCCACACAGGGAAAACAACAACCACCGCCAACAATTTCACAACACTGGTTGGGCAGTCCAGCACCCAGGAGGTTGGGCCTTCAAATCTCAAGGCAAAAACCAAACACCATAAAACAAAGCCCAGACTGGCCTTCAACTCAGTGTAGCTGGGGATATCTTCTTTTTAAGAAGGATGAGGCTTTTGCCTGTTGGGAAGGAAGCAGGAGGGAAGCAGGGCTGCCTTGAACAAGGCACTGTGGAAGCAGAGCCACATGCCGTGGTACCAACCCTGGGAAAGCCACTGTATGACGCAGGACAGAGGGGAGCTGGCACAGGCGCAGGAGGCCAGCACGTTCAGTGACAAACGGGGGAGTCCCTGCTCACAGGCCCTGAAGCAGGTGAGAGGAGTGGGTGGAGTCGGATGTTCCAGGGAGGACAGCCACTGTTTGGTTTTCTAGTCCCAGAACCACACACCTCTCCCAGCACTTTCTTTAGTCTAGTGGCACCTCTGGTTGATTCTGTTGGAAAACCACTATTTCCCAGTACTGGCCCAGGGTCTGCCAGTTGGTATTTGCAAAAGGGATGATGCCAGACAAGAGAGCCTGGGAATGCCAAAGCACAGGAGTGAAGAAGGCACACTGGGCTGTCCTGACCGTTTCTGAGACTGAAGGGACCTTCTGTGGCTCAGAGATGTTGGGTCTGTCTCTGGTTCTGAGCCTGTCATCCTCACGAAACCATCAATGGCAGTCAGGATATGTCGCCAGGATGAGCAGAAGGCACTAACCACCAGCTGGCCACGTGTTCTTGATGGTTTCTTGAAAAAAGGACATTGTGGAGGAAGCAGAGGCACGACCAGGCCCCCGAGAAGCAACAGTTTGAATAAATCCTGAGAGGAAGGACGGACATGGATTCTGCTCAGGGAGGAGTGGGGCCAGAGCTGCCTCCGCCTTCAGTCAAGACCGGGCTTCTTCCTGGGTCTCACTCCCCCAGCCCACTCAGCAAGAGCTACAGCAGGCTGCCCTTTGCTGGGCATTTTTAAAAGCAATCCACTTATGTAAACCACTGGCATTAATTCTTCTATCTAGTAGCATGTATCTCTTTCTTGTGGGGTCCCTGCAGCCAGAGCTCTTTTCTTAAGTCTTCTGTGGGCCTCTGCATGTGGCTCACACTCCATGGTTAGCAGGAAGTGCCTCTAGATTTCTGCTCCAAGGCCCCTTTCTGATAGATGGTCCTTGGCACTAGCAAACCATTAAGCAGTTCCTGCAGGTGTGGTTCCTGGCCTGAGCCCATGTATCCTGGCTCCCTGCCTGGAATACCCTTCCCGACCATACCATCGTGAGGTACAGTCTCCTCCAGGAAGCCTTTCCCCAGTGGCCCCATGCTTCTGTGGTCACTCTAGGACCCACCAACTGCTTTCCTTATGTATGCACCTCGTGAACTCATCCAGAGCAAGGGGCGAAGCATTCTACTGATGCAACCTTCAGGAAATACTAAGCACTATCTACATGTCAGCTAGGGCAGACATACCAAAGCACCACAGGCTGGTATCTCACACAACACACACTGCCCCACGGTTCTGGAGGCTGAAGGGCAAGATCAGGGTGTCGGCAGGACTGGCTTTCTTGCAGGCTCTCCCTGGCTTGTAGAAGGCTGCCCCCTTGCCACCTCCTCACTGGGATGTGATGGTTAGTGCTGCCCACTTGATAGCTCTAGACTCACTTGGGAGATGGGACTGGGCATGCTTAGAGGGGACTAGCTTGTTTCTGTTAACTGATGTGGGAAGACCCATCTTGACTGCGGGTGGGACCCATGGACAGGGGATCCTGGACTGTATAAAATAGAGAAAGCAAGTTGATCCCTCTCTGCTTTCCAACTTTCCAATATAAGTGGTGAAACTGAGTCCTGAGAAAAAGGAGATCTGGTTTGCCAGGATACTGCTCAGCAAGGAGCAATGGGGTTTTAGCCCAGTCCCAGGATGTCCCTAAGCCCTCCTCTTAGCTCCAGAATATATAACTGGAATATACACAAATCACTATTCCTTGTAGATGCTCAAGTCCCTAATTAAAAATGGTATTTGCATAGAATCTGTACATCCCTCCCATCACTTTAGATCATCTCTAGATTACTTAGATTATCTAATACAATGTACATGCCATGTAAACAAAACAAAGTTATTTAGGGGATACAGACAGGGGAAAAAAAAGTCAGTGTACGTTCAATACATATATATAGTTTAGACAAGACTCACTATGTAGCCCCAGCTTGCCTCTAACTTTCAATATAGACCATGTTGGCCTTGAACTCATAGAGATCCGTTTGCTTCTGTGTTGTGGAGTATTATTTAACTGTGTAAAGTTGTGTTACATTTGTATGATTAAATAAAATTAACCTGGGGTCAGGAGGCTGAGTCAGCAACTAGCTGACAGGAAGTGGTGGTGAGGAACTAAGTGTAGGCAGGGTTCTTTAGTGGGGGCTGAGCAGGAGGATGGCCTTTTTACAGGAGAAGCCAGAAAAGGAGGAGGAGAGGACACCAGGGACCAGCTGCCCAGTTACACAACCAGCCATGGAGTAAGAAGGAAAGAAATAGAGAATAGAGAATAGAGAAAGGTAGAAGCCCAGAGGCAAAAGGTAGATGGGATGATTTAAGAAAAGCTGGCTAGAAATAAGCCAAGCTAAGGCCAGGCATTCATAAAAAAGAATAAGCCTCCGTGTATTTATTTGGGAGCTGGGTGGCAGGTCCCCAAAGAATTAAAAAACAAACAAACAAACAAAAAACTACACCTCTGCCTTCTGAGTGTTGGGATTAAAGACATGCACCACTATACCCAGCTGAAGACACCTCCCTCTTGCCAACTGAAAGATCTAGGGATGTGAAGTCCATAGACACAGGGCTGATTGTACCTTTACAGTCCTACCTGGGGGGTTAGACATAAACAGAAATAATGTTTAATTATATCTGCGCATCCTTGGGTACTCGGATTATAAGTGAGAACCATTTTTTGTTGGTCGTGCGCTAAGAAAAAAAGGCTGTCTATCCCATCTAAAAAGTCGAGTTCCCATAAAATACAATATTAGGACTTCTGCTTTCAACAAGATACACACACTGTATTTATGAGTGTTTCTGTTCCTAACAGCTCTGTGGTTTAATACAGTTCCCAAAGAAGCACTTGTTGGCCTCATCACTTTTGCCCTATGTTTGTTTCCTGTGTAATTTGCATTCTTTGTTTTCAGCTTTCTTCTGTTTTCACCTTCAACTTTCAGGTTTACACTCTCATCCTTTCTACTCAATATGAACAACTGTATGTGCATTTAAGATCTCATTTGTCCATTAATAACGCTTGCTATCGCTCACAAACTTGAGAATACAGCATCTTCTATAACCTTCCACTTCCTGCCATTTCTCTATTCAATTTCTACACTTAGGGGACTTTCTAGTCACCTTCTTGGTTTCCCATGTAGCTTAGTCACACTATGATCACACAAAGTATTCTGTATGAGTTTGCTGAGCTGTCTGAGGACACAGTGAGAGAGAACTATAGTGAACAGCTCCATGCATACTTTAAAAGAATGTCTGCTGTGGTCCTGGATGCAGACAGTTGTTTTACCTGCCGAGCACATGGATTACCTTTGCCTGCTTATCTCACCATTCCTAAGGAAGGCCTTCGGTTAGTCTAGCAGTGATAAATTCCTTGAATTTGTCTTGGTTTTGCCATCTACCCTTATTCTCTCTTCATTACTGACAATTCGGTTTGTGGGGGCACACAAAGATGTAGGTTGGTAGTTGTTTACTTTCAACTCTTCAAAGGTAAGATTCTATTTTCTTGTTTTTCACTGTTCTGTTGGTAAGTTAGCTGTTATTCTAACACCTGTTCTTGAGAGCAATCAGTATCTGCCTTTAACACTTATTACTGTGCAACAAATCAGCCTAAAACGTACTTGAAATGTGCATGGTGGTCAGTTTCTGTGGATGAGCACGCATCAGACACAGTTCTGCTGGGGCTCTAGCTCCAGGTCTGTTATAAAGACAGTCGCTGGCCGGGCGTTGGTGGCGCACGCCTTTAATCCCAGCACTCGGGAGGCAGAGGCAGGCGGATCTCTGTGAGTTCGAGGCCAGCCTGGGCTACCAAGTGAGCTCCAGGAAAGGCGCAAAGCTACACAGAGAAACCCTGTCTCGAAAAAACCAAAAAAAAAAAAAAAAAAAAGACAGTCGCTGAAAGCTGGAATGGGAGGGCCTGGCTCCATACTTCATCACTGTGCAGAGGCCTCTTTGCAAGACCAAGTGAAGTCTCAGTCTTTGTAAACCTAACCACCCAAGTGCCACTCTACTGTTAGACAGAAGCAAACAAGTGAGCGAGATTTCAAGGTGTCAGCATCACAGAAGGCACGGTTTCGAAGAGGCAGGATTGCTGCAAGTCATATCAAGAGCTCAAGAGGTATCTACCCTCTGGTCAAGACACTTTTGATGTCTTTGTTGCAGATTTTCCATAGTTTTACATAGTTTACTTTGATTTATATTGTTCCAGGTTCATTGACATTTTTTAACTTTGGCTTTGTGTTTATCTCCTATTTCAGAAACTCTTGGCTAGCACACCTTCCGAACAATTTCCGCTCCACGGTAGTCTAGGAAGCAAACCTTTGAAAGGTGCCCTCTTCTATTAAAGTAAAAATATAAATAAAATTGTGTGCTGTGGATGTGGCTCAATGGTACAGCATTTGCCTGGCATGGGAGAAGCTCCCTGTTCCATTTCTAGTGTTTTGAGTAAATGTGGGTGGGGAGTACATTGCCACTGACAGCAGGGATGGTTTCTCCTGAGGCCTCTCTCTTGGGCTTATAAATGCCTGTCTTCTCTCTTAGTTTAAGTCCAGTGTTTTCTCTGAAGCTGTGCCCAAATTTCCTTTTTGTGTGGGTATGAAGTTTTATGAGATTAGAGCCCACCAAAATATCAAGGGCCCCCCCTTATATTACCTTAATTATCTCTTTAGAGATCTCTAAGTGAGATCACATTCCAAAGTACTGGAGGTTAAGATTTTGGTGCATATACTTGATGGGAGGCATGAACACAACTTAGTCGACAATACCTGCCAAAATGCCCTTTTACTCATAAACATGCTTATCTTGAATTGCTCAAAATAATGTCTCCAAAAAAGGTAAAAACCATGCTTTTACCCTCAAAGTCTGCCAAAGCTGTAAACATGTTGACCCTGTTGGGGTCAATGTGTTACTTCTGAAAGCTTGTTTATACATGTTGAGATAAAATACAGTCTCATGTGCTCTCCCTTCAAATTGTAAAGAATTCCCATGATGTAATGGAGAGCAAGCCTGTGGTGTAACTACACACAACAATGCAGTGTGAGAGGCAGAATGAGTCCACTCATGCCTACTCAGGGAGGCACAACCCTGTCTATCAGACTGAGCACACATCACTCTAACTCTCTAGTGAGTCAGGCAGGCTGAGCTTACAATGCATGTGGCCACATGGGACTCCAACCATTGTATACAATGGGCAAGAGTCTGCAAGAGGTGGCCACTAACTACCTGGAAGGAGGTGTGGTCAGAATTATCCAGGTGAACAATGTCTTATTTTCTTCAGTTAGCCGAGTAGCCACTGGAAGCCAACTTCAGGCCTGGTCTGTCCATATTTTGCTTTCCAACTCACTTTCTTCGTTTCTAATATAAATACATTTCTGAGGGAAATCTTTAATCATGTATTGTCCCTGACTTCACATACATGTAAACTAAAATGCACAGAATGTTATGTATAAGGATGGTGAGGTCCTTAAAATTCTTTTGATGAGGAACCTGTAACAGCAAACAATCTTACACAGGTGTTCAGTGTAGGCTGGTCTGAGATGTGGGCTACGAGTCAGGTCTCTTCCCAGATTGTCCACGTAATCCCTAGAATACTGTGTTTACATCATCACCTGACAGTGAAGCCCATGACTCCTAACATGTATTTCCAGTACCGTTGAGCCTTGTGAATTCAAATCTTCAATCTATGTCCAGTTGAGTGTCTAAAAAAAACATCTGGAGCCAGGCGGCAGCGGCGCACGCCTTTAATCCCAGCACTCGGGAGGCAGAGGCAGGCGGATCTCTGTGAGTTCGAGGCCAGCCTGGGCTACAGAGTGAATTCCAGGACAGGCACCAAAACTACACAGAGAAACCCTGTCTCGAAAAACCAAAAAAAATTCCGACAAAAAGGGAAGACTGGCTGTGGTGTCCCCAAATAAGTACACCAGTAGGAATTATTCTTTACACTGAGGGTCTCCACTTGTGTGAATGCAGAGCCAAACGTAACTGTTCAACGAAAGCCTGCATCTTATCCTTGGTTACTCCACCTCCTCTCACAACAAGCCTACAAGCAGATCCTAAGGCTCTACTTCCAACATATGCCAACCCCACTCTATTTCCACTGCCATCGGCACCACCCACCTTCTTTCCTTCTCTCCACTGCATTTCCCACACAGCAGCAAAGGCAGTCCTTTAACTGCAGACTCAATCCTCACATTTGAAAGCAAAAAAGATGCCACATTTTTGCAATGTACATAAAGTAAATTCCTCCCAGGGCCTTGTAGAGCAGGTCTATCAAAGCCTGTGCACCCCATGACCAGTCTCACTCCATTCTCCTTTTAGACCTGGGTCCTAGCACCACTTCTGGTGCTTATCAAAAGCAGTCATCCAGTTCCATCCATAAGGATGCTGCTCCATCATCCTACAGGGTCTACCTCAGTCCTCTGGCCTCTGTGCACATGTGACTAAACTTGGAAAGCACACCCTCTTACCACCAGCTTTATCTTCTTCCTGCAGTTAATACTGTTCCCGGGTCCTGGCACGTTCATGTGTTAGCAGATTCCTGTTAGCCTTATCAGAATGCAGCTTTGTGAGGGGAGGGACCACAGCTGTCCTGCTCTAGCTCTAGCACCTGGTATTCTGAGAGGAAACACAGGCTCAAGTGGCCAAGCACTTTACTCCAGGCTACACAGCTAGCAAAAAGTGCAGCTGAGAGCTGGACTTAGGTTTTGTAATCATGAAATCTACAATCTTCAGTTTCCTTTGTGCTGTGTCTTGGGCAAAACTACAGCCTGTTCTGCCGCATTTAATTTCCATGCTTCCAGGAAAAGCAGCCACATGGTTTTCTCACTCATTCTTGTCCACTTAACTATACCGATTAGTTGTTAAACATCTACTGCTGTGTGACCTTGGGGGAGATTTACTAGCTACTCTGACTCAACTTATTCTTATAAGTAAGCACCTTCTTACTTACTGAAGTGAAGAATCACCTGTTTTCGTCCTCAAATGCTCTGGTAAGATGGGTGGCAATATGGACCAGGTTTGCAGTGCTGAGGAAGAATCACAGACAGCTCACAGAATCTGTTTTAGTGTCTGCTGATGACAGACCAGGATCCCAGCTCCCAGTTCACACCATGCATCCATGTTCTAACAGGGTACCCAAACTCCTGCTTTAGTGATGGAAAGTAAGCATCATCCACGCTTAAGTAAACAAAGAACGCAAGTCATGCTTTTAAAACAGAGAACAATTAGATTTTAGTTAGAGTAGGAATACAGGTTGGATGTAGTGGCACATGCCTTCAATTCCAGCACTTGCAGATGCAGATCAAGTTCAAGGCCAGTCGAGTCTACATAGTGAGTTCTAGCCCAGCCATGGCTATACAGTGAGATCCTGTCTCAAAATAAGAATTATCAAAAACTTAAGAAAACTTAAGTCATACTCATGGATTTTCTCTGGTTATGAGAAAAGTCTGACAGTGAAATGGAGTCATGTAGACAGCAAATCAAATTCATATTATAAACTAGGATGTAGTAGTTGGTCTAAAAATAAGTTTGTAAAAATGTGTAAGGGAGAGGAGAACAAGCATTGTGCCATAGGAAAAAGACCCCGGAAGTTGAAAACAAGGATCTAGGCCGACGGAGCTGAAGTTATCAGAACCTTGGACAGCGCCAAGAGGGCTTTTGGCTCCCTCAAAGGGCTTTATGAGATGCTCCATTTTCATTTTATCTTTGTAGACTGTTCCTCGGCTTCTCTGCTTCTAGACACCTGTCCTACTTTCGCTGCTGCACATAGAAAAGCTCACTGTGTGCAGAACCTACAATGACGGGGTAATTTTAAACAAGTCTTCCTGCTGCAAAAATGCCTGGCTGGCATCTTTCAAGTTTTTCCACTCTAGGATGGAGATGAAGAGATAGCAAAACAAACAAACAAACAAATAATGCACAATTTAAACGTCAGGTGTTGTTAACGAATCACTCCAAAGGAGAACAGATTTAAGACCCACACAGGTCGACATCTGATTTGAAGCTTGCTAACTAGCAGGTCCCCTTGCACCTAATCATTTTTCTGCATCTCCTTTTGCAAGAGTGTGTTCTAGTGGTTCCCAAAGTGCCATGGCTGGATTCTGAGTTACCAAGCAAGATATGCACCCTGACATTTGCTTTTACACAATTCCTAAAAACACAGTTAGTTTTACAGTCCTCCCTATTGTTAGGTATGACAAAAGAACCACTCTGCAAACACTTAGCTTTACTACCAAGCCAAGAATCCTGTCTTTTCTATCTGTGAAAATGAAGTAGGCCAAAAGCTTTGTCAATTTGCTCTTGAAAACAATACGGTCACAAAACTCACTGTGACTATTCCGTATCTTTACAAATGTCATGGGGCTGCCCTGTTTCCCACCCCCACAAAGGGCTGATTGAGGTGGCAAATTAATCCTCTACAGCGTGTAGAACAAGGTTCTGGGAAGCCCCAAGCCCACTGGTAGAGCACAGGGAAGCTGTTGTGTTCAATCCTTCATCTCCAGGGAATCAAAAGGAGCCACAATGCAGTCATCAGCATGTTTTCACTCTGCAAGACCCACACTTCCTATTTAGAGCACACATCCATACCCCATTCTGCATTCTCACAAGGCTCCTTTTATTTATTTGTGTTTGTTATTATATGGTGCATACCAACATGTTTGTGTGACTCCACTGGTGTGTACACACCCATTGAGAGGAAAAAAGAATGTCCATTGTAAACTTGTTAAAAGGAGAAAGGGACCCCCACTGTTTTTCCTTTGGCTAGATCTCTATAGAGAGAGGATTTTAACTCTTGATGTCCCAGAAGGGAATGGTTTCTTTGTGCATTTTACATTTTGCAATGGCTGAACATCACACATGCATCTTATCTGCCATAGGCCTAGAATCTGGTATTTCTTCAGTTCCAGAGCTCGCACCAGACAGTGAACTATGTATGGGAACTGCTGTTTAATAGCTCAAGCTGTTCTAACAAAGCGAGGTAAGCATGGCCATGAAGAAACTCACAAGGCACTCCATTTGGGAACAGTATTTTTGTGAAGCTTTTGGTTGGGTCTTTACTGGTTTTATTTCAGAAGTATAAATATGAATTATGTGATGTCTCTGGATAGTTTAGTTTTGAACATGCATGTTCAGAAAACTAATGCTAAGTACCCACAACATGAACCACCAGCCCATGGTGATTTTATTAGTGAGTCAGGTAGCTACACAGAGTCTAGCGCCTCTATAATCCAGTTCGACCTGGTATAAAAATATAACAAAAGCTAGCTAGATACCAATATATTCTTGCTCTTCCAAATTACATTTGTACTGATGGCAACAAAGCTAAAATGGAGTGGTCTTTTTGACAGCCACGCTTTTAAGCAGAAGATGCTATGGACGACCCTTTCACACAGAGGCAATGCACACCAAACAGAAAACAAGTGTTCCTTTCTGTGTCAGAGAGGCATGAGTAAGGCAAGATTTAAGTATCTGCTTTATTATGGACTCCGTACTTCTAAGTCAGCTTGGGATGCAAACAGTTAAGTGCCACATGCTCTTTCACCCATTCTCACTCCTTTCCAACTTCCAAAGGACAGGGCTCAGTGACAACACAGTGCATGGAATGAAGAAGGAGAGTTCTCAAATTAATTAGCTGGAAATGAGTCATGTCAATGTTTTGGAAAGGCAGAAGGGGAGAAAAGAGATTGGTAGAATTAATCACAGTGAGAAACTTACTTCAAGAGCCCACCAGAGTTCAGAAATCCAATGAGCAGCAGAGAATCAAAGGAATGAAGCATACTTGCCATCTGAAAGGATGGACAGAATCCAATCAGGGGTCCCAGTCTTTGCCAAGTAGGGGCTATGCCCTCAAAAATGTTTATTATCCACTACAAGTAAGCACAAGGTATATATGACTTGAAAGCACGTTCTACCTAGGGGCACAAAGGTGAGGGAACAGTTTACACTTACTGCAAAGAAATAAAGAAAACTTCCACTTGTAGCTTACACACAGTGAACTCTAAAGGACTGAGAGGTCCCACATCTGTGCTCTACATTTCCAATACTTGGGATTTCATATACTGCAGAGATGAGAGATCCACGAGACGGAATCTGAGCATGTTCCGATGGAGACGTTATTCACTAAGAAAAAACAAAACAAGAAACAGGGTCATAGCTACAGCACATCTATTTACAAGAACCATCAAAGGGAAAATGCAGAGCTTTGCTTACGTCATAGTCACGGAGAACCAGGAAGATTCTTAAAGGATACATGCAATAGCACATGAAAAACGGCAGTGAATGCTGCTACCTTAAAAGAAAGCCTAGTTCTGGCCAGGAACTTGTTTATACCATGTATACGTTTCAGTATGTTTTTGTATGTCATGATCTGCATGAGTTCTAATGTTAAGCAAATGGCATCACAAAGCCTGACCAAAAAGTTCTTTGAAGCACTATTTAGTGCTGGCTGGTAATCATGCCAGAGAACAACTTCTCCCTGTCTTCTCTGTTCCCTATAACAATCTCTCACTTCCAAGGTCACAGGGATGCAGGGCCAGCTCCGGGGGAGACTGGAGGACAGTTTACATAAGAGTACTTACAGGTGGGGGGATGTCGTTATTAGGCTTCAGAATCAGCTTCTCCCCACTCTTTTCAACTTCAAAACCCATTTTCTTCAGCAGGGATGCATCTGCCAACCCCTGCTCCTCCATTTTTGCAATGAAATCTTGATTTTGGCTGTTGTCTTCAGTGAGATTTCGCACAGCATACACCACCCACTGCATCATAACTGGAGTCAGAGTGAAGGAATTTAATAGCATACTTCCCATTTCTGTAACTCACATGACTGTCAGAGGTAAACAGTGGAGGAGTACAAGAATACTGATGAGATTTTTTTCTAGAGGGTTAGAAAGAATATAAATATGCACTCAAAGAGGAAACCATTTAAAAGGTTGTAAAGGTGCACACATGCTTGTGAGTCCAGCATGTGATTCAGCAACCAGTCCCAGAGAACAGCTCACTGAGTGTCTGATGAACAAGATTATGAACGCGCGCACACACGCACACGGGTGCGGGGGTGGGGGACTGGGGGGACCCAGAGCAGCTACTGCTGAGGTTTATGAACACAGCAGTACACATATGCACACTCCTGGGCATTATGTCAATTCACTAGGGAAGGACAAGAGGAGCTCTGCAGACAAGTCAGAGGCGCTGGGAAAAAAATAAGACAGGAAACTAGCTCTGTTTAAAGTGCAGTTATCAGTAAGAATGGTTTCCTAGGAGTCACCATGGAATTTCTCTCATTCAGTATTTCAGAGACAAAGCCTCAGCTGTGAAGGATTTGCTAGGTTCAGTGTGAAACACTCATGCTCTGAAAGTACACGACCCTCACTGCCTCCCCATGCCCAGGCCCTCAAATGAAATGCCCTGCTTGGTGTCCCCACATCAGAATGAAGACGATAGAAGCTTGGGGTCACATCACTGCATTATTCATGATGACTAAGGTGGCAGGAAAACTGAAAGCTGCTACTCTACAGCATCCTGTAAGGCAGAGACTACCAAGGGTAGGTTTTTTGTTTAGGGCTTCACTCTGGTCCAGAGGGAACCACAGGAACCTAGGCTAGCATAAAAATATTTCCAAAGAAATAGGCCTATCTGCTCATGATCAATAGAGTATCAAAATCATCAAATCCAGAGGGCTGGGGATGCAGCACTATGGTCCAGTGTGCTTACACAACACAGCATTCACTGGGTCATGGTTTTAGTCTCCAGCACACACAAAAAAGGAAGGATCCTTTTCCTGATAGCCATTAGATACACACTCAGGCAGTTCCAAAGGCAGACAGGGGTGCATGAGGCTCCAAAAGGCATCAGACCAAGCTTCTGATCCTGCCCTAGGCTTCTCTCAGACTGGTTCTGAGACATTTCTAGACTACTAATCAGAAGTGAAACCCAAGAGAGGCTGTCAACAGTAATAAAGGTGGGGACTCTTCTTATAGAACTTTAAAAAAAAAAAAAAAAAAAGAAAGAAAGAAAGAAAGAAACGGTTTCTCTCTAGTTCAATAACCTCAAATGAAATTAAAATTTGAATCTATTCATCACTAAGAATCAAAGCATTAAAAGTAGGGGTACCATATAATCAAGGGGTTTTAAATGGTTGTGCCATCCTAGTCTTTATAACCCAACCCTGATTCATAATCCAGTCCAGCCTTTCTACACTGTCTCAGGTCAGCTCTCTTCCTGATCATGATTCTTCCTCTGGCTGGCCTCATGTCTGTGGGACTATGGGGCCTGGACAGAGCCTAGCACAGAGAGAAGTCCTACTTAGCAGCCTTGAATAAATGAATGAATGATCTGTTGGTATTTGAAGGTTCATCACTGAAACCACTTGAGGGTATCAATGGCTGAGTGTTTCCAAAGGTACAGAACAGAAGCTGCACTCGCCGGCAGATGCTGAGTCTGTACTTATCACCCCTTGCTAGAGACTGTTTTCACCTGGCAATCTGTCTGCCACCCATCATGACAAGGCCCCCAGCTCCTTTATAAGACTCTGCTTCTGTTCTAAAAACCAAATCCACACAAATACTGAAATAAAACCTGACTTTGCATTTCTCCCCTTTCCACGGTCATTGGGTCTCCACTTTGTGCCATCATAGAAAATAAAAATAACGTTTGTGGGTGCCAAACACTTTCAACCCAAGAAGTAATTTCTAAACGTTTATTCTCTACACCTAAGGTGGCATGATCACGATACAAACTCATCCTTCCATTTTATAGAAAAGAGGAAGCAGCACTCATGACGAGAAGTGACGAAAGGAGCAAACATTGGAGGCACACACTCAAAAAGACGCCGTGTAAGACTGGAGCTGGGGCTGGCTCACAGATACAGCTCTACAGCTATAAACGGCAGAGGCCAAACGTTCTCTCCTTTCTGGAACTTCCTGGCTATTAACTTAAAGATAAACGGACTTGAACAAATTTGAGGTTGCCAAGATTTTTCTAATAGCTCCTGCAATCAAAGGGCTGGGTGGTTCAGTGGTGACACACTGTCACTACCAGTTGCAAACACAGATTCTCTGGAGGAAGACAACATGACCCAAACTTCAAGTTATCAAGTCAGCTCCACTTTGGGGAGAGCCAATGGCCCTGCCCTTCTCTTACTGGAGACCTCTAGCCTCTTAGACCTCAGCCACATCATACTGCCTGTCTTCTTAGGCCTATGTCCTTGCCTGATTGCACGCCCCCTCTCCCCCTCTGTTTTTTTTTTTTTTTTTTTTTTTTTTTTTTTCAGCAGCCATTCTCAGCTGAGTCCCAGGTACTGTTGGGAGCCTTACAGGGACCTCACTACTCCCCAACAGTAGTGTAAATTAAGGCTCTTAGAGGAACCCACTCTTAGTAACACTCCTCCTCACACTGCACTGTATTTAGCTATGAGCACCTCAAGGGCAGGTACTAATTCACTTTTATGTCTCCAGCACCCAGTCTGGCCCCTAGTGCCCATATCAACACTCATTTGTTGAAATTATGCAAGTTCCCACTACTTGTGTATATTCTTGTCTACCCTAATAACTGTGAGCTTCGCAAACATGACTGGTGTCTTATTCATCTGTGTTTGTCCTTTGTCCTAGCACAGTGCAGACGGATACTAGCTGAGTGTGTAAAGGAAGGGCATCCTCTCTAGTGCCACCCACACCAGTAATGTTCCGCTCTCACATCCCAGCAGTTTCCTGAATCATGGCTTTGGGGGAGTCTAAGATTCCAGGACAGCAAACCCAACACAAATGCAGGCAGGTTAAGGATAAGGATGCTGGACTGTGTAAACAAGAGGGCCAAGACAACCAAACACCAGCACAATTCCATGGACAGTTGATTTCAAACATATTCATCTCAGGGCAGGGCTAGGAATACTGTAAGCATGGCAATTTATCATCAACTCACCCCTAAGTGTTTGGAAGCTAAATGACGTACAAAACAAAACAAAACAAAAACAACCTGGTGTGATGCCTACTGCCTGTAAGAGGAAAAGGCAACTCTACGGAAGAATGAGCGTGATGAGAGCTCTCTAGCAGATGAAAGGCTGAAGCTGGCCTTCAGGCATACCTCTCCAGGACAAAACATAATGAAACAACAACCTAAGAGAAGAAGTCTTGAAAACCAAGCAGCAAAGGCATTCTTATCTTTCCCAAAATTGGTAGTCAAAATGCCAAGATGTGGAAGTGAAGGCCGTGGAAGAGTTTGTGAGAACATTAGTCACAAGAACATACTGGAACTAACACCTCAGCACCTGGGAAATCAGAAATAAATGACGAACTGCCAACACCAGCACCTGTCACTTAACTGTGTATTTAACACTTTTTTCATGTTCTCAGGTATCAATCAGCTTTCCTAGGATTCCATAAAGCTCCGAGTCCTGTACATGTTCTTAGGTAGACAAGAAGAAAGCACCCCTCCCTCTAAGTGACCACCAGCAGCTGACGGTGCTGTCCATCAACAGAACAAACACTGTTTCTATTCAAATGAAAACATCTGGGCACTACTGTCCAGGGTTTCGGATTACACATAAATTTCTAAAGTTTGTTTTTACTAGGTGTTCAGGCTCTAATTTTTCTTTATAACTTAATTTTTAAACTCACATATCAAAGACATGAGATTGCTCATATTTCCAGGCTCCATATGACATTTCAACACACATATGTGCATACACTGCAAAGTTCACACCTATCTCATCCAACAATTTTATTATCATTTATCTATCATTAGTGTGTGTACTCATGAATGATGCATAGGGGTGTGCATGCCATGTCTGTAGAGGTCAGAAGACAACTCTGTGGAGTCGGTTCTCTCCATACACCTTGACATGGGTTCTGGGGCGTGAAGTCAGGTTGACAGGCTTGCAGAGCAAGGGCCTTTACCTTTATTGAGCCATCTTGCTGGCCTTCTTTCCTTGTTTTATTTGGGTGTATGCAGGATGCGTATCTGTGTGTTGGGGAGCATGTTGCCATGGTACATGTATGGAGGTCAGCACTGGAGTCTTTCTGCAGAACACTCTGGTGCTGTGACCTCAGCCAGAGACCACAGTGGCAGTTAGCATCATGCTGCTGCTGCTGTACAAGGAAGGGAAAGGGAGGAGGAGGAGGAGGAGGAGGAGGAGGAGGAGGAGGAGGAGGAGGAGGAGGAGGAGAACACCAGTGCTGGCTGGGTATTCTGTGGGTCTACGCTCTGTGGAGTTAGTTCTCTTTCCCTTCAGTGTGGGTTCTGGGCTCAAACTCAGGCTGCCAGGCTTACAAGCACCTTTACTCACTAAGCAGTGTGTTAGCACCAATATTACTATTCCTTTACGGTGAAAACACTAAACATCCTTTCTCCCAACTTTCTGACATTCAAAGTGCACTGTTGTTAACAGTCACCCTACTGTGCCACAGCACCTGAACTGCTGACTCCTATCTGACCATAACTCAGTACTCAGAGATGACAGAAAGAAAGCACTTTTTTCAGAAGATTGGAATTGAAAAGAGAAACACTGCAAAACACAATCTAAGAGCCGTCTGATCTGTAGCCCTGGGTCATGAATATGTATGGGCTCCTTGTTAGTGTGCTGTGAAAGACTGGAGCCTGAGTAGTCAGTTCAGACCTAGACAGTCTTAAGTGTCACAAGGGAGATTAAAACAAGTCCCAGTTAATATTCACATTGCCCTCTTGTTCCCTCTGTAAAGGGACAGGGAACAAGAAAGAGTGGGGGAGAAAATTCAACATCTTCTAAAGTCTCTAATCCTACCAAAACTTCAAGTCCTTTATTGTATGCTTAGCTCTGGAGAGAGCGCTTTTACCGTTTCCATAGCTACTACAAATAGAAGGCATGAGCCTGTTTGTCGCAAAACTGCCTTGAAAGGGCCCGCAATCAGTGCTGCAGCTTTTCTGCAGAACACGCTGGTGTTGTGACCTAGGCCACAGAGACCACAGTGGCAGTTAGCACCATGCTGCTGCTGCTGCCCCAGGAAGGGGAGGGGGGCTGAGGGCACCTGTGCCAGGTGGGCACTCCATGGGTCCATGCTAAGCCTGAAGCTGTGAACAGCTAGGTGACTCAGTATTAGTGGACAGAAAATTGTACAAGCACCTCAGTACCAAGCAGCAGACATGTCTGCTTTCAAGTACAATCACCTGGTTAGAATGTTACCTGTTAAGACAGACTTCATCTAGTTACAGGCAGGCTGTTTCTAGGAATCCAACTCAACAGACTTCAAGTCTAAGGATGACTGCTGTCAAGGCCCAAAGCCTGTCTAGGAGCCTGCTGAGAATGGGGCTGGCGAACAACTGGCAAGAAACAGTGAACAGCTGGATGTATTTCATATAATTTTCCTATATGTCAGGGGATCATTTCCCTGTCTATAATTCCAACTAACCTCTAGTTGGGCAGGACCAATCACAGGGGAGTGACCTGTGGCTGCTCTGCGAGTAAGTAGTTGTAAAGACAGTAGGCCAAAGAAGCATGGTGTTTAACATTCTGCCCCTCAGATGTTGACCTATGACCTTGGATATGCCAGGAACCAATAAGCAAGGAACTATTAAAAGTATAGGTTTGGGAAACCTACATTTCATTGATAACAATTTAAATATCAAAGGCTTTTACTTGAATTTTAGGATATACGTGTACTTGACATAACATTTGTATATGCATGCCATGTAATAATCTTTACCTACATAGTAGTTGAAAAGTTATTTTAGACAGTGAGCCAGTGAAGGAATGGGATTTACATGCATACAACTTCAGAGGAGCTACTGCTATAGGGCAGACAGAGAGCAGGCATGGAGATCCTCCAACAAAACTGTACTGTAAGAGTAGAGTCAGTGACAGACAAGTCTCCTTCAAGGGCCTTTACAAACCACATCATGGAAGGTTATCTGGGGATCAGAGTAAACGGTAAGTACTTGCAGCACAGTAAATAACAACTTTTCAAACTATGCAAAACTGAGGTGTAGGAGCACAGCAAGCAGTCCGTTATAAAACTTCTGGAAATTCTTTATATTACTAAAACCCAAGTGTGCTGATTTCCTCATACAGAGAAGGAAAACGTGGAGGTAAGGACCAGGAACAAAGTGTGCTCAGCACCCCCAGCCCTCTTGGGTGGCCTCCATCAACCCTCCCCTCAGAGGCAGGACTAACTCCTGGAGAGGAAGGTAAAGCAATGCTGCTTGGGAAGCACCCGTAGACTCATGGTCACAACAGAGGCTGGAAGGAGGCTCATGGGGAGGAGTGGGCAGACAGGACGGAGGTGTTCATTGGGGAAAGGTGTCTATTCTTCCACAAAGCCATAGGTTTCTCTGCATAGGCCAACCATTTCTAGACATCCAGAGATATTTCTGTTGCTTTCATAATGAAGTTCATTCTGCATCACTGTTAACTTTTATCATTATCTTTGGTTATCAACACTCATTCACTACACACTATTCTCATTCAGAAACTAAAGAGGAAAGCTTAGTGGGGGCAGATCCTTCTAAATTCCTTGCATGGTGCTGGAACCAGTGTATGCAGTAACCACCACAAACCACCCACACTGGCTCCTCCTACTGCCCTAAATTGTTGGACTATCTAGTATCTAATTTTCTTCTGCGTTTTGTATTTTAATACAAGGGAACATCTGTGCTCTGAGTGTTTCAGTGAGCGCTGCATGTGCTGTTTCACGGTTTGCAGCCTGTTGTCTTAACAGCGTCTAACAAATCACAGCTCAAGTCATGTGTGCATACCTGCCAACTGACTAATTAATGGCTAACTGCCAACACTGAGAGCAGTAAGAAGGAAAACAAATAGAAGAGGGTGGGAAAGAAAAACCTGCCACATTAGTGAATTACAGGTCAGAATATGAAGAATATGGAATACGTGTTCTTAATGCACACTACAAATAGCAAGCAGTTTCTGCCTATACAGAGGGAAAGTCATCTCAGAATCATCGCTGCTTTACAGACTCAGTGCTTTCCTGTCCTCTCCAGCCACAAGGGAGACAGACAGAAATTTCAGAGATGGTGCAGAACTGCCTGAACAGCTGTCACTGGAGACTTGCTCCTCTGTGCCAAGTCCACATTCACTATCCTACAGCATACAACTTACTTTTCTAGAGTGACCTTTAAAGATGAGGTGAGACACTGTTTCAAGGGCCTCCTCCTCGAAGCCCACACATCTTTCCACCTTTTGAAAGCTCCCACTTCCTGATAGCATCTGTGGGCAGGGTGGGGAACCTGCCCACATGCCACATACCGCCCTCTGTCTGGACCCTGGCTGAATTCTATGCTCTCTCTTTCAATCCCAGATGCACAGCATCCAGCATCCAAGATGAGAAAGAAAACATACTGTGGGCCCATCCAGCTGGCAGTGAAGTCATGGAAGACGACATTCTCCCTGCCAGACAGTCATCACCAGCACTGCCCACTCCAAATGCTTCTGTGGCGAGCAAAGGCTGTGCTCGCAGGTACCTTGTCTTCACAGGGTTTTGGTGGTGAAGGATCTTAGAGCACTGAAACTAATTTTGTACATTACATACTCTGGAATCCTTTTTCCTACCCACTTCAAAGCAGAGCGTGGTATAAAGCAGGCACAGTCTGGCATCCCTATCACACTACAGGTTTCAGGATCAGAAACAACCAATACCACTTCTAACCCAGACCACACCAAAGGGCTCTGGGGCCACAAGTGGTTCCATTTGTATTTGGGGCAGCACTCTGACGTCACTTCTGAGACTAACAGGGCTGCTGCATGCGGCATGCTAAAAAGTGTCCAGCACGTGCACTGAACACAGGGCATAGGAGCAGGATTCTATAGCACTCTGGGAATGCTTTCCTTCCTGCGCTCCCTGACTCTTGCAGAGTATGTGCTGTTCACCTGCCAGGTTCCTCCTTATCTGAGCTGTGGCCTTTGGTATGTAGAGCTTAAGTTGTCTAACTATTTAACCAGAGACAGCCTGCTCAGTTCCTGTGTCAGATTTGGGCTGTGAGATGTTGAGGACCACATATAGATGCACAACACAAGCACAGCCACCTTCATTCTTGTTGTGGGGACAGCTGGGGAGAATATCAGGCTTCTAAAGAAAACAATGCCCAGGACTCCAGTCATACCCAGGTCCCCACTAACAGTGCCATGGCTGAGCTTTATTGCCTGAAAGAGGAACTCAGGGCACAGCAAGGCCCCACCTGCTGAGTGAAGAGATGTTTATAAAATGCACAGAACTCTGGAATAGAAGAGACATTAGAAAAGCTGCTTCATCTGAACCCATTCAGAGTTCTTTCTGAGAACCCATTCTCAGAGAGACTTTAAAAAAGGAATTCACACTTGATTTTTGACAAAGAAGCCAAAACTGTACCATGGAAACAAGAAAGCATCTTCAACAAATGGTGCTGGCATAACTGGATGTCAACATGTAGAAGATTGCAGATAGATCCATATCTATCACCATGCACAAAACTCAAATCCAAGTGGACCAAAGACTTCAACATAAATCCAGTTACACTGAACTTGATAGAAGAGAAAGTAGGAAGTAGTCTTGAATGCATTGGCACAGGAGACCACTTCCTAAATATAACATCAGTAGCATAGACACTGAAAGCAACAATTAATAAAGGGGACCTCCTGAAACTGAGAAGCTTTTGTAGGGCAAAGGACACGGTCAACAAGAAAATAAATAAATAAATTAATTAATTAATTAAAAAATTAAAAAAGAAAATTCTCCATTCAAATCAACAGCATTATCCAAAAGCAAGAGCACAAACAGCCAATACATTTATGAAAATGATCATGAAAAATGTTCAACATCCTTAATCCTTAGGAAAGTTCAAATATAAACTATACTGAGTGTGTACATGCTGCACATACATACATACAAGTAGGCAAACATTCACATAATAAGAAATTAAAGTTTGGGTTTTTTTGTTTGTTTGTTTGGTTTGATTTGGTTTTTTCGAGACAGGGTTTCTCTGTGTAGTTTTGTGCCTTTCCTGGAACTCACTTGGTAGCCCAGGCTGGCCTCAAACTCACAGAGATCCACCTGGCTCTGACTCCCAAGTGCTGGGATTAAAGGCGTGCCCCACCACCACCACCGCCACCACCCGGTAAGTTTGGGTTTTTATCTCATGCAGTCAGATTAGATTTTGGACACAGAGAAAATGGACTCTTCTGCACAGTTGGTGTGAATACAGGCTAGTATAGCCAGGACAGAGTGCAAGAGACAGGTTCTTCACAATACTAAATGAAGAACTATCAGTTTATTTAGCTGTGCCCTTCTTGACTATGTGTACCCAAGGAACTTTATCATTGTAATACAATAAGTACCTTTATGTCCATGTATGTTTCTGTAGTCACAGGAGTCAAAATACAGAACTATAGTTCATGTTCAACAAATGAAAGAATAAAATGATGTATATGTGTAATGGAGTATTATGTCATAAAGATGAATAAAAGCCTATCATTTTTTTGCACCTGGAAAAAAAAATAAGACAAAACAACAGACTATAGAATGGGAAAAGATCTTTAACAACCCCACATCCGACAGAGGGCTGATCTCCAAAATATATAAAGAATTCAAGAAACTAGATATCAAAATACCAAACAATCCAATTAAAAAATGGGCTACAGAGCTAAGCAGACAATCTGCAACAGAAGAATCTCAAATGGCTGAAAGACATTTAAGGAACGGCTCAACATCCTTAGTCATCAGGGAACTGCAAATCAAAACGACTCTGAGATACCATCTTACACCTGTCAGAATGGTTATGATCAAAAACACTGATAATAGCTTATGTTGGAGAGGATACAGAGCAAGGGGAACACTCCTCCACTGTTGGTGGGAGTGCAAACTTGTACAGCCACTTTGGAAATCAGTATGGTGGTTTCTCAGAAAATTGGAGATCAATCTTACCTTAAGACCCAATGATACCACTCTTGGGCATATACCCAAGGAATGCTCATACCACAAGGACACATGCTCAACTATGTTCATAGCAGCATGATTCGTATTAGCCAGAACCTGGAAACAACCTAGATGCATCTCAATTGAAGAATGGATAAAGAAAATGTGGCACATATACACAAATGGAGTACTACTTAGCAGAGAAAAACAATGACATCATGAAATTTGCAGGCAAATCGATAGAACTAGAAAATATCATCCCTGAGTGAGGTAACCGAGAGTCAGAAGGACAAACATGGTATGTACTCGCTCATAAGTGGATACTAGATGTAAAGCAAAGGATAACCAGACTACAACCCACAGCTCCAGAGAAGCTAGCTAACAAGGAGAACCCTAAGAGGTGACACATGAATTGCCCTGCGAAGGAGAAATAGATGAGATCTCCATGAGCAAACTGGGAGTGAGGGGGGCCAATGGAGGGTAGGGGATGGGGGATGAGAACATAAGAGAACAGTATGTTCAAGCTGGAATAGCGACAGAGTGGGAGAGCAAGGAAAGAGATACCATGATAGATGGAGACATCATGGGAATAGGGAGAAACAGGGTGCTAGGGAAGTTCCAGGAATCCACAAAGATGACCCCACCTTAGGCTACTAGCAATAGTGGAGAGGATGCCTGAACTGGCCTACTCCAGTAATCAGATTAGTGAATACCCTGTCATCATAAAGCCTTCATCCAGTAACTGATGAAAGCAGATGCAGAGATCCACATGGTGCATGGATCAGGATCCATCCCTGGTGCATGAGTGAGCTTTTTGGAGCCTAGTGCCTATGGTGGGACACCTTTTGCACCCTTGGTGCAGGGGGAGGGACTTGGACCTGCCTCAACTGAATGTACCAGGTTCTGCTGACTCCCCATGGGAGGCTTTGCCTTGGAGGAGCTGGGAATGGGGGAGAAGCCTGGGGGGTGGAAGAAGGGAGGAGAGGGGGATCTGTGGTTGGTATGTAAAATGAATAGAAAATTTCTTAATAATTAAAAAAAAAGAGGGGCTGGAGAGATGGCTGAGAGGTTAAGAGCACTGCTCGTTCTTCCAAAGGTCCTGAGTTCAATTCCCAGCAACCACATGGTGGCTC
>CABHPP010084058.1:0-10457 GCA_902168425.1 Peromyscus attwateri
GGGGTCAGGAGGGCATTTGTACGTAGGGAGTAGATTTGGTGCCCATAGGACTTTTTTTCCCCTAAAACTTGCTCCCCAACAACAAGGCTTCGCCATCAACCTGACCAACCAAAAGCCCTTTATGCAGGCCTTCTCAGAGCCTTGACTCTGCTCAGGCATGCAGGAGCTGGCTGGAAAAAGCCACTTTTGACCACAGGATCCCTTTTCCAGGAAGCACCTTGGAGGTAGAAGGTTCTGAGGAAGCCGACTGTGTACACAGCCGTTCACAAGACCTTGGCAGGACGCCTCCTTTCTCTCGACCTCTCCAGGTAGAATAGATTTGAACCCACAGAGAACTGAAATATGCCGGCAAGAGGCATGTTGTCTGGGGCTCAAGGTGGCTGGGATGGGGAACCCAGCTCTCTGTGTCTTCCTGAGAAGCCACAGGCAAGCTTTCAGGTCAGGTTCTCATTCCTGCTCCAGCAGGTCTAGTGCCTGAGTCGCCCGACTTGCGCTGGAGAGCCGTTGACGCCTCACCGGCCGGTTTTATGTCGTGATCGGCCATTTTTTTCTGCTTCCCTGATGCCCACGGAGAACTCAGAGAGCAGAATGGGGTCTTTGTACCTCATCCAGGCAGTAGCGCTCAGAGGCATCCACACTTCTGACTGCTATTGCTGTCCACCCTGCGTGTGTGCACGTGTGTGTGTGTGTGTGTGTGTGTGTGTGTGTGTGTGCACATATGTCCATGTGCTCACATACAGACGTCAGAGGAGGACATGGGTCGTTCTGCTCTGTCACTCTTCCTTAGTGCCTGGAGACAGAGTCACTCACTGAACCTGAAACTTGTGTTGGTTTTGTTTGAGTTAGACTACCTGCGATCCTCCTGTCTCCGTTCCGCCCCTACCCCCCAACACTGGGATTACAGGTGCATGGGTGTTGGGGAGCCAAACTCGGGTCCTCAAGCTTGCTCAGTAAACATTCCCCACGCTGTCACCACCCCCTCCCCCAGCTCCTTCTTGAACTTCCTCCACATGGACTCTGCAGGTCCTCTTTTGTACCTGGCTGGATCTAATCTAGGAACCGTGCGTTGTGGGGCAGCCTCACTAGTTCTCTTGGGTGGTTACTGTTTGCTCTCGGATTTCCTCTTCTGCTGCCATAACCACAGTGCTGTCTCTCTGCCCTTCCAGGTCTCCACCCCAGGACAGAGACCACCTATCTCGTGCCTTCTCTGATCATCAGCCTCCCCAGGCCCAGGGGCAGGGCCTCTGGGAGAGAGAAGCAATAGACTCCCTCAGCCTCAGCACTGGGGACCGTCAAGGGTTGGCTTCTTCTCTGCCATCTTCATTGAGAGAAAGAGATTGAGAAAGATCCCTGAGCCCAGGCTGCCATCTTCCCTGGCCCGAGGTGGGCATGGACCAGCAGTGGTGAGCAGCCAAAGCTGATGCCCGGCCCCCAGGGGGGCACAGGAGCCCCCGCCATGAGCCTGGGCAAGCTGTCTCCTGTAGGATGGGTGTCCAGCTCCCATGGAAAGAGGCGGCTGACAGCAGACATGATCAGCCCCCCACTCGGGGACTTCCGCCACACCATGCATGTGGGTCGTGGTGGGGATGTCTTCGGCGATACTTCCTTCCTCAGCAACCACGGGGGCCGCTCTGGAAGCACCCACCACCGCTCACCCCGAAGTTTCCTGGCCAGGAAGCTCCAGCAGGTGCGCAGGGTGGGGGTGCCGCCTCGAAGGATGGCTTCCCCAACTGCACCCTCACCCGCCCCTCCGGCTGTCTCCCCCATCATCAAGAATGCCATCTCCCTGCCCCAGCTCAACCAGGCCACCTACGACAGCCTGGTGGTGGGCAAGCTCAGCTTTGACAGCAGTCCGGCCTGCTCCACGGATGGCCGCTCTGGTTATGGTGAGGACCCAGGTTCACAGCCTCTTTTCCATGGCTGGGACTCAAGCCCAGAGAGATGGTGGGGTTCTGCCAGCTTCCATAGCAACCTTCCCCCAAAGCGGTTCCATCTCCCAGTGGAGTCTGGCCCCCAACCTAGGCTGGGGACGAGGGGTGGTGGCGGCATTAGGGAGGTGGGGTGGCAGCCTGCTTAGGCCTCGTGACACCGAGGCTGAGATAGAGTTCGTATTCTAACAGCTCTCTAACTTGCTCTGTGACTCTGACAAACCTTTCTCATCTCTGGGCTCTGTGGCCAGACCACCCCTTCCTGTCTCCTTCCATTAAGCAGCCCCCCAGTATTTCCGAGCCCGCTCTGGTTTCCAGGCCTTGTTCTTCCAACTACAGTGTGCACATGGACCTCTGAGCTCCAGTCCTCACTTTAATGGCTCCCTTAGCCTCAGTGCTAAGATTCAGTGACGTAGAGGCCAGCCTGGCCTACAGAGCAAGTTCCAGGACAGGCTCCAAAACTACACAGAGAAACCCTGTCTCGGAAAAAAAAAAAAAAAAAATTCATTGATGTCATGAGGCCAATCTGATCTACATAGTGAGTTCCAGGACAGCCTAGGCTACATAGAGAGACCCAGTCTCAAAAAACAAAACAGGAAAAAGATGGAGCAAAGTCAGATATGCACTGGGCCGCTCTGTGGCAGGTGCTCAGGGCAGAGCTGTTATTTGAACAAAGGTTTGTGTAACTTGGCAAATTGATTCAGGTGTGAATGCCACCTTGGCCTTGGCAGGACAGCTCTCCGGGGGACCATGGGTTACTGCTGCCCCCTCATGGTCAGGCTCTGAATTCGTCTTGCTGCCACTGTAGGTCCCGGGAACTCCATAGTTACTGTGTCAGGCCTGGGAGTCCTGGAAGCAAGGGTTGGACCGGTAACCTTGGGAGGGCATGTCTCTGTCCTGAGAACCTGTGATTTCTCTGTTCAGGCCCCGGCTTCTGGTTCCTTCGTGTGCCCACAGAAAAACTCACATGCAGCTGTCAGTCAGTTTCGTAGAGGGAACCAGGAGCCATGGCCAAGTCCACACCAGGGGCTAGGTGTCAAGATTCAAGCTGCAGGCATAGTTCCAACCCCGACAGACTGGCTTTGGGCAATGTCTGCCCCGTCACAAACCGAACTTCCATTTGCTCTTCTGCAAAGTTAGTGTCAGAGATCGTGTGGAAGGCTGTGGGGTCCTTGCCTTGGAAAGGCGGGAGAAGTAGAGGCCAGCAAGGGGTACAGCTTACCAAGGGCCACATGGTAGGTCAGGGTTGCCCTGGCTCTTTGTCTCCAGGAACAGGCTAGGGACCCCAGGCCTGACCTCTTCCCCGTTTCTCTGCTAGGCCTCGATTCTGGGTTTTGCACCATCGCGCGTCTGCCGCGTGTAGAAAAGCACAACAGCCGAGACCGCGACTGTGACCACAGTGTTCGTGACCGTGTTCAAGACCGAGAGCAAAATTCTTTCCCGCCTGAGCCCGAGCTTCGACGCTCTGACTCTCTCTTGTCCTTCCGTTTTGACCTTGACCTAGGCCCCTCACTCCTCAGCGAGCTGCTGGGGGTCATGAGCCTTTCAGAAACCCCGGCAGCTGAGACCCCAGCCCCTGCTGCCAATGCCCCCGCCTCCGCAGCAACCCCTCCTGCTCCTACTGCAGAACCCCCGGCCTGTGCCGTCACCACCCGAGACCCCGTGACAAGCCCCCCGGCTCCTGCAGCAAGCCCCCCAGCCCGTGAACATTTCCCCAACGGGGGAACTGCAGTGTTGGGCCCCATGGCTGAGGTAAAGCCCAGTCCTGTGGGAGAGAATCCGCAGGGACCTCCCAACATGGCCTTGGGCAAGCGTGGAGCCAGCTGGGGGGCCAGCCGGGCCAGCCGCCACTATACTGAGATGGATGCTCGGCGGGAGCTGGCAGGGGTGCTACCGCAAGTCCACGGCTCCTGGGAGAGCCTGAATGAAGAATGGAGCGCACCTCCGGCCAGTGACAGGGCCCCGGTGCCCAGCACGGTGCAGGTCAATGCCTTTGAATTTGCTGATGCCGAGGAAGATGATGAAGTCAAGGTGTGAGGGACTGGGCATGGGCTCCAGGTCCCGCCGTCCTCAGGACTCAGAGAGCAGAGGGGCTGAGCTCACCCACCGTCCCCTTAACCGCTACGTCTGCCCGCAAGACGTGGACAGTTGCCCAACCAGAGTTAGCCCCAAATCCTTCCTGGCCTGTGCAAGGCAGGTGTGGGTGAGGGGGTCCCTACTGATCTGACCCGCCTCCCTCCACTTCCTCTAGGCCCACTGGCCCTTCAGTCATACCCTACGCCAACCCCATGGCCTCACAGTGTGGCCTTTGTGCCCCAGGATGCTTCCCGGGTGGGGTAGGGGTGGGACAAGGACCACACAGGGCCATTGTCTCTGAGTGGGACTGCCTGCCCCTGCCCACTTAGAGCTGCCCCAGAAGGCCGCCACTGCGCCCTCAATAGCTATTCCAGGCTCCTCAGTTCCCAGAGGAAGGTCAGGTGTGACCTCGCAGTAGATCCCGTCTTCTGTGTGCCCCGGACCTTCCTCCCATGCCTGATCGTAAAAGCTTTTCTGATAAAAGCTCACTGCCTAAGAAGCCAAGGAGGCAGCCCCCACTGAGATGCCCTTTCCCCTCCTGAGAGTTTGGAAAGTTGAGGACCCCCTTTCAGCCCCCCCCCCCCCGGAAGCGGGAGCAGCTGAGGTAATGAATAACCAGCCTGGAATGCTCATCGATAAGAGGCCCAGGTGGGACCCTTATCTGCAGTTCCTGGAACACCCTGGCCCCAGGTGCCTGGAACCAGTATCTGCCCCATAATCCCATGGGGCAGCTTGGCAGGTGCTCAGGTCACCAGGAGGGAGGCAGGTTTACACGCACAGGGTGGCTTGGGAGCACCTCCCACCCTCTTCTCTCGGCCGTGCTACACCCTGTGCCTCAGTTTCCAACCCTGTATCAAAGGTAGGGGAGCATTAACACTCACGGGAAGTGCTAACAGTTCTCGATGTGGAAGTAATAAATGTGGACTCGTTTATTTGCTCTTGACCTTGGGGCCAGGGTTAGTAGGAAAAGGAGGGCAGAAGCTACGAGTGGATCGGGGGAAGTTCAGGATCTAAAGGCTTCTGTTCTGATGGGGTTCGCAGAGGGGCTGAAATGGGTTTGGGGGCTGAGGTCTTGTTCTGAGGAGGTGCTGAGTGCTCACTCAAGCTTGAAGGAGGTGATGTGGAGCCCATCCATGCCTAGGTAGGGCAGGTGGTTGTGGCCCAGCCTGTTGGGGAAGGTCATGCTGTGTCCATCAGGTAGCGTCACCTTGAACTCATTATCCCGGAAGGCCACAGTGAACTACAGGGGGAGGAAATATGTCAGGGGAGCCTGGGGAGGGGCCTGGTGGTGCCTGGTGGGGCTCCCATGTCCAGGCAGGAGGGTCATCTTTTAGGCTCCCCTTTGACCTCACCTTGACCTCTGCTCCTGGACCGAAGCCTAGGTGACTGTCTCGTTGCTCTTGTCCCCAGCGGCCGCCATCGCAAGAGTTGCAGACGATGGTGGATTCGTTGAAGCGAGGGTTAAAATGCAGATTCAGCTTGTCTTTCCCCTGGCCCAGGTTAATGGTGATGCTGTAGGGAGGGAGTGAACAGGGGAACAGCGTGGGACGGGGGGCTTTGGTTGACCCCAGACTTGAATAGTGAGTGAAGATGTTGCGGTTGAGATCTGTGCCTCGCCACCAGTCAGCCTGTGCACAGTAGTGAAACCTACTGTTTGGAGTAGGCACTGAGGCTATTGCCAGGGTTCTTGACAGTGACAACGTCCGGTATTAGGGTTGTCTGTCCTGGGGGAGACAACGGAAGGACTGTCACCAGAGGGATGCCGGCAGGGGTGTTTGGCTTAGCGGGATCACTAGAGGTGCCTGGGTTAGACATTCAGAGTCCCTGAAAGGAGAACATTTGGGGTGTGGGATTCCATCCTGGGTGGGGATTCTCAGACCAGGCATATCTGCATGTTTCTGCAAGCGAGGAGCCTGGGTAGGAAAGAAGGGCTTTTTCCTCTTAGCTCCTGCTCTGTGTGTCCGCCTGCCTCCTTCCTAAGGCACAGAAGGTTTCTCTCACGAAATGCTGGCATCACTCTATATATACTTTCAGCCTAGTGCTGAGCAGCGGTAACTGCAGCGTTCAGGTAGAGGAAAAGAGCGGGACCCTTGTCGCCCCCTGGTGGTTGCCTCTGGTTAGAGTCGCAGGACCTGGTTTAAGGCGGAGGATGTGTATACTCCAGACCTGCTGGGCCAGACAGAGTGCCACCTTTCTCCACCTGCTCCTTTGGTGGCAATTGAGACAAGGAACAGAGAGCACAGTGTCTGACATTCTGAAGGTTCCTAACGCAAAGATTAGATGCAAAGGCGGCCCCTCACAGGAGCCAGCAGGGGTATGGCAAGAAGCATACAAAAGAAGAGTTGGGGGCTGGAGAGATGGCTCAGTGGTTAAGATGGCTCAATGCTATTCCATTGACCTAGGTTCAATTCCCAGCACCCACATGGTGGCTCACAGCTGTCTGTGACTCCAGTTCCAGTTCCATAGCAAAACACCAATGCACATAGCATAGAAATAAATAAATAAATTTTGCCGGGCGGTGGTGGCACACTCCTTTAGTCCCAGCACTTGGGAGGTAGAGCCAGGCGGATCTCTGTGAGTTCCAGGCCAGCCTGGCCTACAGAGGGAGATCCAGGAAAGGTACCAAAACTACACTGAGAAACCCTGTCTCAAAAAAACAAAAACAAAAACAAAAAACAAAAAAAAAAAAATCCCCAGCCTTTAAGGGCCCCAGTCCTCAGCCCTGCCCACACCATGCTCACCGGTTAACATTCTCGTGGATCTTGCCTTTAATCTTCAGGCTCATCCCCGATTTCATGTTCAAGTTTGTGACCTCAAATTTCTCCTGGAGCAACAGAAGAACAGAAGCCTTCAGGGAGTCGCGAGAGGGACCCATTACCCTGCTGCCATCCTGCCGTCCCGCCATTCTGGATGACTCCCTTACCTCTCTGCCCTCATGGAGACCATGGCACTCTGACTCGGGCTCCCCAGAGCCCCCTTACCCTCTCCTTCCCTCTGCTCCACCCAACAACCCAAGAAGAGAAAGGCTAGGGTTACAGGGTCACAGAATGGACAGCCTGACCGCTGCAGATGTTGCAGTTCCCAGTGTTCAAGTAACACGCTGCCCTCAGCACACCCAAAACTCTGGTGTAATGCAGGAGTGACCACGGCAGGCTGAGCGTCGTGACGCACACCTTTAGTCCCAGCACTCGGGAGGCAGAGCCAGGCGGATCTCTGTGAGCTCGAGGCCAGCCTGGTCTACAGAGTGAGTTCCAGGACAGGCTCCAAAGCTACACAGAGAAACAGTGTCTCGAAAAACCAAGAAAAAAAAAGTCGAAAGCAGTCGTTAAGGGAGACCCGAAGATTCATAGCATCCACTTTTAAGCAGGTTGCAGGAAGTTCAGCACCCAGTTTGTGAGGTCCAAGCACGAGGCCTGACCCAGATGGCAGAAATGAGGGTGGCCACCCCTGTATTACCTAGCTATTCCTCTGCCCTTGCTTCCAAACAGCATCAGTAGTACCCCAGTTTCTTGGCAGCTGACTCTTTTTTTAATGAAATTTTTATATTTTTTTAATTTTTATTTTTATGAACATTGGTGTTTTGCCTGCATGTATGTCTGGGTGAGGGTGTCAGGTCCCCTGGAACTGGAGTTACAGACAGTTGTGAGCCACCATGTGGATGTTGGGAATTGAACCCAGGTCCTCTGGAAGAGCAGGCAGTGCTGTTAAGCTCTGAGCCATCTCTCCAGCCCCTGACTCCTCTGCCATCTTTGATGGTTAAAATGGAAAGTGTCCAGGCTGAGTTTCCATAGCCCACTGCTTTGAAATATCCATCCTTCACACTTGTGACCAGAGGGTGAGAGCTGAGCTGAGCAGCTCTTCTGGACAGCTGGAGAGCATTTCTGCATTGTGGAGTTCATTTATTGACATGCTTTCTGTCTGGTTTCTTCTTGCCTTGTATTATTATTTTTTAAACGTTTATTTTATTTTTTATTTATATTTTATGTATGAGCGCTCTGCATGTATACCTGCATGCCAGAAGAGGGCATCAGATCTCATTATAGATGGTTGTGAGCTGCTATGTGGTTGCTGGGCATTGAACTCAGGACCTCTGGAAGAGCAGCCAATGCTCTTAACCACTGAGCCATCTCTCCAGCCTGTTGTTGTTGTTGTTGTTGTTGTTACTATTATTATTATATGTATGAGTGTTTTGCCTGCATATGCATGCCTGGTGCTTGCAAAGGCCAGAAGAGGACATTGGATGTCTCTGGAATTGGAGTTACAAACAGTTGTGAACTGCCATGTGGGTGCTGGGAATTGAACTCAGGTCCTCTGGAAGAGCAGCCAGTGCGCTTAACTGCTGAGCCACCTCTCCAGCCCCTTGTCTTGTTGTATTTTATCGACAAGCATCACCAAGGATTCCTGAATTGACTCCCCTGTCTGGGCAGGGGGTTCAGGGGCAAGGTCAAGAGCAGAGCTGGGGGGAGGTAGTCGGTCCCTTTCTCACTGCACAGAAGGATGGAGGACAGCGGATTCAAACACAAAGGAGGCTCAACACCCTGCCCAAATACCCCCACTCACTGTAGCCCAGGCTGGCTTTGAACTGGCGATCCTCCTACACTGACCTCCTCAGTGCTTGGGTTATAGGCATGAGCTATGGAGCAGGACTGCGGAGGGGTATTTAAAATAAAGGGAACCTTCAGTGGAGGCTCTGATGGCAGAGACATGTCAGCTTCAGGAACAATCACTTAGAGCAGGGTTCTGGGCCTGTCCCTAGGGAATGGGGTGGTCAGGTCTCTACTGGGGGCATCCTGTGTACTGTGAGATGGCTCACATGTTCCCTGGCCTCTCCTCAACCAGAACACTAACAGTCTTTCTTAGACCACCACAATGAAACATGTCCAACAGGCCAGCTCACTGTGTTCTTGGGGTGGAGAGATCTGGAGATCTAGACATGGGAAATGAAGCAGCTACTCTGGGTTTAGCTAGACTGACTCTCTCCTCTCTTCAGGCTCTTGATGACAGAACTCTCCCTGGGATGTGCTAAGGAACACAGGCATGAAAACATGGCAGTCAGCCGGGCGGTGGTGGCGCAGGCCTTTAATCCCAGCACTCAGGAGGCAGATCCAGGCAGATCTCTGTGAATTCAAGGCCAGCCTGGTCTACAGAGCGAGATCCAGGACAGACACCAAAACTACACAGAGAAACCCTGTCTTGAAAACAAAACAAAACAAAACAAAATAAAAAAAAAAAAAACAAACAAAACATGGCAGTCACTCACATTCTCATGCCAGCCCCCAACCCCCGGAAGAAGATGCCATCCGCCCTCCCCTGGCTTCCTGGGACGGTGGAATGAGTGACAGGGATTAGGGTGGGGAGTCACACCCATTCCGTACATCCCTGATGTCCTGGCTAAAACGGAACTGGAGCCCCCGAGGCTGGGGATGGAGGCTGCCGCAGAGCTAGGGTACAAGAAAGGCCAGGGTTGGGGGTACATTTGTGTAAATAGGGACCCTGGGAATTGGGAGCATGTAGAGGCCCAGAGCCTTGTCCCCACTCAGCAAAGCCTAAGACTAGAGAGATAGAAGGCAAAGTCGGGTGGGAAATGGGGCGGTTCATAGGGGCTGGTAGGGGTGGGGAGGACCCAACCTCAGCTCTACCTCTAGCTGGCCAAGTGACTTGGGCCAGCCTCACCCCTTGGTCCTGGGTTCCTTATTGGTGCTATGAGGGGGCTGTCTGGTTTTCTGGAAGGAGAAAGACAAAGTAAAAGAGTGATAAGGTGACCAAACAGAGAAGGCCGAGGGTGTGTCTGGGCCGTCTCCCTGAGAGGCAGAGGCGAGGATATCACTAGCCTTTCCAGCACCGACACCCAGTCACAGGGACATCCTGCATGCTACCTACCCTGGCTTGGATAGTGGCATTCGCCCAACACACACATGCATCCTATTCACCCCACACAGCATCTACTACTGTGGCCTCCATGAAAACAGGGTCTTGGTACAACCTGATGCGATCATATTGGTCTAGGATCGGCCCTAAATCCACTGTAACTAATGTCCTAGATTTAAAAGAAAGGAAAATAGAGTCAGAGGGATGGCTCAGTGGTTAGGAACACTTGCTACTCTTTTTTTTTTTTTTTTTAAAGATTTATTTATTTATTATGTATACAGAAGAGGGCGCCAGATCTCATTACAGATGGTTGTGAGCCACCATGTGGTTGCTGGGAATTGAACTCAGGACCTCTGGAAGAGCAGTCAGTGCTCTTAACCTCTGAGCCATCTCTCCAGCCCGAACACTTGCTACTCTTGTTAGAGGACCCAGGTTCGGTTCCCAGCCCCCACGTGGTGGCTCACAGCCATCCATAATTCAGTTCCAGGGGATCCAATGCCTCCGTCTGACCTCTGTGGGCACCAAGAATGTACATGGTATACACACACACACACACACACACACACACACACACACACACACACA